>OY756139.1:4592896-4714672 GCA_963576785.1 Chlorophyllum brunneum | reverse complement strand
CCCTAACCCTAACCCTAACCCTAACCCTAACCCTAACCCTAACCCTAACCCTAACCCTAACCCTAACCCTAACCCTAACCCTAACCCTAACCCTAACCCTAACCCTAACCCTAACCCATCTCCATTGTGGCTGGCGGGGCTGAACGCGTCGGTCGATAGAGGGACAACCTTGACTGCTGTGATTGGCTGCCAAGTCTCGGTGTTGATGGGGGTGCCATGCATTCATTTGGATGTTGACGGGTGCCGTGCTTCCATGTCCCACAGTGTAGATGACACTACCTTTGGACCGTCACTTCTAGTAGATCGTACTCATGTTATACATGACTTGTGGCTTGAAAACATTTCGTGAATTTGTCGTGGATTTATTTCTAAGTACAGTTCTAATTGTAGGTATGTCTGCTACTACACCTGATAATATATCGGGGCCCGTTCGTCACTTGTGGTTCAATCCCTCCCACTCCTGTCTCCTTCCCAACTCTCCTGTCTTGCGATCGCAGCTTGTGTCAGGTATTCTTGAGTAGTTGTTGAGGTACGGGTGTGCGCGATAGGCGGTCTTCATTTGATGGTGCAGGCGTTCTCTGCCTGCAGGCCAGTGATGGGATGAAGTGAGGGTGGTAGTAAGGTGGTGAAGGGGGCATTGTGGTGGTGTGTTGGTTGGTTATGATGATAGTCGCCAACATCAACGTGCTGAGCACAGCCTCGGTCGGGGCCATACGGCGTGTGCCGATTGCCGTCCAGGAGATGGCACGTTGACCATCAATGATGGGTGATTGGATCACCGGAGATTGATGGCACTGAGGGTCAGGGTGTTTGTGTGTCATCAGTGATGCCATCACTGATGGCTGATGGCATGCAACGAGTACGTGTGGGTGCCATCAGTGATGAGTGATACCATCACTGATGGCACCTATTGATAGGATGATGGCATGCACCAAGTACCGTGTGAGTGCCATCAGTGATGACCGATGGTATCACTGATGGCACCTTTTGATAGGACAAGAGCGTGCCATCAGTGGTGAGTGATGGTATCACTGATGGCTGGCACGCACCAAGTACCGTGTGAGTGCCATCAGTGATGACCGATGGTATCACTGATGGCACCTTTTGATAGGACAAGAGCGTGCCATCAGTGGTGAGTGATGGTATCACTGATGGCTGGCACGCACCAAGTACCGTGTGAGTGCCATCAGTGATGACCGATGGTATCACTGATGGCACCTTTTGATAGGACAAGAGCGTGCCATCAGTGGTGAGTGATGGTATCACTGATGGCTGGCACGCACCAAGTACCGTGTGAGTGCCATCAGTGATGAATGATACTATCACTGATGGCACCTTTTCATAGGACAAGAGCGTGCCATCAGTGATACTATCACTGATGGTTGATGGCACGCAGTACTGTGTAAGTACCATCAGCGATGAGTGATACCATCACTGATGGCACCGAGTTGGCGGTACCATCATCCTCGGCTGTTTCCGGATGGTACCTGGTGGTACCCTATATTCGTGTTTAATAGAGTTTATTCTATATAATATTAAAGAGGCCACGGACTGGGACGGTTGTGGGCTCATTGGAATTGCATTTAACAGCACTATTTATTGGTATATAATTGCAATTTTCTATATGGCCTTGTATCCAGATACAGGCATTGATGGCACCCAGGGGAGTAGACCCCTGGTTGGAGTGGTAATACTACTAGGACAAGAGCGTGCCATCAGTGATACTATCACTCATGGTTGATGGCACGCAGTACTGTGTAAGTACCATCAGCGATGAGTGATACCATCACTGATGGCACCGAGTTGGCGGTACCATCATCCTCGGCTGTTTCCGGATGGTACCTGGTGGTACCCTATATTCGTGTTTAATAGAGTTTATTCCATAGAATATTAAAGAGGCCACGGATTGGGACGGTTGTGGGCTCATTGGAATCGCATTTAACAGCCCTATTTATTGGTATATAATTGCAATTTTCTATATGGCCTTGTATCCAGATACAGGCATTGATGGCACCCAGGGGAGTAGACCCCTAGTTAGAGTGGTAATACTACTAGGCATTGATGGCACCCAGGGGAGTAGACCCCTAGTTCGAGTGGTAATACTACTAGGTAATTTGGATGATATGCGTAAGGCTCTGTAGTTGGAATAGGGTAAATAAGCATAATGACAAAGTAAGAGAGTCCGATATCATATACAATGTGTCAGCAGATTCTAGAAAGTAGCAGGGTGTTGGGGGGTAGTCCTATGACAAGTGAGGGGACTCTCACAATGGTCTGGTCTGTCAGGTCCAATCAAGGGTCCACAACTCATTTGGGGAGGGAAATGTACCTTTTAGGGTATTAGTTGCCATTTTCCATCATTTTTTCTCTTACTCTGATGACAGGTTACCTTAACTGGCAATAATGATCGTCAGGCAACATATAATGCGAGGCACATTATAAGAATCAGATTATTAGTTCCAGGAGTTGTCCCCTTCTAAAGACCCCATCACCTGATCCGTTACTCCACTCTAAATAGATTACTCCACATACTTAGCTAGCTAAAAGTTGCCTCCTTTAGTGGAAATCGAATATCGAGTGCTCCACACATTTGATTTACTGTTCTACAAAGTTCAAGAACTGCAGGTATTACTTCGTTGCACCAAGACCCAACTTTGAATGCTTGATGATCGCGACCAACGGTGCTTCCAGACCGCCCGACAACCCAATTCTGTCACCCTCTGCCCATCCCATCGCTGCGAGCATCTTGAACCCAACATTAGCCTCACCAATCTTCGGCGCGCTCTATATCCAATACAAAAATCAGCACTCCGAGTAAAGGAATACGAGCAGGTACCCACCGCGCCAACTCTCTCGCCCTCTCTGTGCTTCGGAACCCTTACACCCCCCTTTCCCTCGAATTCCATAGACCCAAAGCTATCTCCCCTTGCACCAGCGCCCCCAGCCCTCCGCATAATTTTCGCAACCTTCGCCTCATCAGCTCTCTGTCCCGTCCTTGTCGTCTTACTCAACGTGGTATATCTCGCATCACCTTTACCCTTGCTAACACTCTTCAGCCCGAACGCAGTCGCCAGCTCGTGTACATTCTTCCTTGTTTCCTTATTGGTAGGAGGTAGTGACATACTCAGTGGTCCGCCGAGATCCGCAACGAACCGCCGGATTTGTTGAACGAGCGTCGTCAAGTCGATGATTCTATTCGGAGCCAGCTCGAGTGTTGGATCAAGGCGAGAGGCTCTGAGCATTATTTTACGACCCTTTTTGCCGCCCCTTTTCTCCGTATAGGGATCACTGCTCTCGATGAGCTTTTGTAGTTCACGTTCACGTTTACGTTTGGCCTTCTTTTGACGGTCGCGTTCCCATTGTTCTTGAAGGCCTTCTGGAATATTTTTCCATTTGTCCTTGCGTTTTCCTAGTGGACTATAAGGAACATCATAACAAAGTTGGAAGAAGTGCCGTACCGGCTGGCTGCATATCGGCAAAATCCCCGTTAGTGACGGCACGGAAAAGTTTGTTTCGTCCTTTGCGTTCAAAGTCTTGAATAACATCGGCATGCTCATCGAGTATATCCTGAGTTGGTAAGGAGCATCAGCAAAAATAACGACGATTCTGGAACGAATATACCTCTATCTGCGCAACAAGGTCGCCATCATCATAATCGTCGTAGTCACCCTCAGCCCAAGTCATATGCTGTGCCAACATTTCAGCATCACTCTCATCATCCACAGCCACGCCATCCACGGGCTTCTTCCCCCTCGATTTTTCTCGCAATCTCTCCAACCTCGCTTGGAAGCCCGACTTTGGGCTGATGTCAACCCCATCCTCCGATTCATCATCAAACTCCCCGCCTTCATCGTCACTCTCGCTCTCCCCTATCAACAACCTCTCCGCTACATCCAGAGCGACCTCGTCTTCATCGCTCTCATCGCTACTACCTTGGGCACCACCTACACCCTCCCCATCCTCGGTGCGAATCTTGTCCTCAATCTCAACATCGTCCATTGTCATATGTACACCAGCGTCACGACCCATTAAGCCACTGACGAAATCCTTCATTGCCGCGACGTCCATGTCCGAATCCACTTGCATACCGTGCTCAGTTTCAGCGTCGTCCTCGTGTTTCACTTTTTCTTTCCCTTTCGCTTTTTCGCTCTTCACGGGAGAAATATAGTCTAGAACGTGGCTTTCTTCATTACCGCTTCCACCTTGGTCTTCATCTTCTGTACCCCAATCCACATCCGAATCACCTCGTCTCCGTTGTTCCCACTTGGAATCCTTCCCCTGTTGCAGAAAAACATCTTCATATAACCTAGCATCATCTAACATCGCTCCAAATGCAGCAAAACGTCCACTAGCCCTGCAGCTCTTTCCCTTTCGCTTGCGTTCACGTCCAGCTTTCTTCCTTTCCCACGCCTTTTGCTGCTTTGCCATACGGGGAGACATTACAGCGGGTAGTTTACGTCCAGACTCGGAATTAAGCTTGTTAACAGACGATGAGAATCCGAATTTGAGTGCCTCGACCGAAGGGACGGGTATCGTGGTAGTGGGTGCTGTTATCAAACGTTCCTCTAGTTCGGGCTCCGGGGACGGCCCTTGCTCGGCGGGTTCGGGTATGGACTCGGGAACGAGGGGGGGAGGGGAATCCCGAATAGACATCGATGGGAGTGAAAGAGCGGCCGGCGAGACGTACGGAACGAACGCAGAGGTATCCGCGCCGCCGGGTAGGGGCCCAACGTGGTCTTCCTTCCTTGCTGCCGTCGATCGCAAGCTACTGTGCTGTTTCGGGTGAGGAGCAACATAAACGATTATTTCTTCGTCTTCTGACGGTGTCTCTGGTCGTCGAAGCTCAAGTGAGGATGGGAGTGGACCTGGTTGGGTGTCTACGACGAATAAAGGATCTGCCGCTGGCTTAGAGTGCACCGAAGAGTGGGTGACTTGAGGCTCGGCACTATGGTTGTCGGCCTTGACTTTGCGTTTGGACGTAACCACAGTCTGTTTCGGCGACGCAAGCAATTTACCCATATCGTTAAAATCAACCTCCTCAACTTCCTCTTCTTCACCTTCAGAGGATGAGGAGTCCGATTTTTGAAAGGGATCGATAACGCCATGGAATATCCGCTCAACGCGATCGGCGGTGGGAGCATGAGAAGTCTCGTCGTCGCCTGTAATACATAGTCAACACGACTAGAACCAACAACAAACGAGTGGGAGACGCACCAACTTGCTCTGCAACGGGTTGCAAGATTTCCTCTTTCTGTTGGAACAAAAAAGGAGTGTGCTGTGCTTGGACAAACTTGACCGGCCGGAGGAGGGGTCTTGAAGCCAAGAGGAGCTCAGATAGCGTCGAGTTTGGACCGAGTTTGGTGGGCGTCGATTCTACCGATGCGCCCAGGCCTCGTCCCCGCCTCGGTGAATATCCAATGTCCTCTCCCCGCCCTCGTCCCCTTCCGCGCGGCGCCTCATTGCCACGCAAATCGCTGCCGCCATAACCTCCTCTTCCCCGCGCATGTCCATTAAAATTGTGGTTAGATCCACGATAAACCTGATTAAAACCCCGACCACGTCCCCTTCTACCCCCTCCACCTCTTGGCGTCGCATACCCGCTTGCACTTGATGATGCCTGCTGCTGCGGATTTGGCGCTACAACTCGCCATTCAGTGCCCTCATCACAACGCAATGTCCCATTTCCAGCACAGATACGTACAATCAGCATACATCCTGACGGTGAAATCCAGATCTTCTTGCAGAAACGACGATCCTGGCGTTTTTGGTCCCTGGTGATGTTGTCCTCCTCCCCTTCCACCACGTCCACGTCCGCCAGGACCTCCGCCTCTTCCGCGAATAAATGGTGGTGTATAGCTCTGAGAGCCACTGCTGTGTCCGCCTGATGTGTTCTTATTCTTTGATTTGCCCATTGAGTAGGTCAGAAGGAATGAACTGAGCGTCAATACGAGTCACGTCATGCAGATATTTGGACCTAAAGACGATGCCAAACAAATCCTGACCTATTCTTGTTATCAACTCTCCCCTCGAAAATTCACTAACATTCCTCGATGGGAAGTGAAGCACAAACACGGTTTATCCTGTTGAGGCACCTATTCGCCAAAATTATCCACCCCCATCAACACCAAGAGAAGTAACGACCGAGGATACCCACCAGAAATTCTCGAATAGCAAGGTCATGTCGAGATAGGCAATCCAAGTCGTTAAGGCTGGATTTCCAGTCTACGACCCAGTCTCTGGTTGATCTCCTAAGTCTCCCAGTGATGCTGCTTGGGAGTCGATTTTTGGACACTGCGGCCGACGCCCATACGTACCAATAAACCTACGCGATCTTCGGTTTCTCCAAACTCCCAAAACTTTCTCGCAATTCCACGGTCCAACCTCGGCGCACGACCATACTATTATGTGGACACAAACGAACGTCCGCTCCATTCTACGACTTTCGTACGTGCGCCCGCGCGATCTCGGGTGCTCATGGTGATCAAAGTGCCGTTCCATCATCCGCCCACCATATGCACATCTTTCTGCTTAATACACGCTGACTTGCCTATCGATCGCAATAAACACCCTTTCACTCAGTTCGTCAGCCTATTCATCAGGTCAATACCTCAAGTCGTCTGAAAGTGGCCAATAATTAATTCCTCAAGGTTGGGTGCGTCGATGCCTTGGAGGAATTGAGGTCATCTCGCCCGATATGCCCATGAAGATGAATGGTTATCGCCACCTATGACTTACCGAGCGGACAATATACTACAGTTACAGGAATGCTGGGATACGTCGTCGTTTTGCCGAGAGCGCTGTGACTTGATGATAATCACACTGTGAGATTACAATACGGATGGAGGTCATTTTTTATTTTCGAGCTCACGCCGCGTTAATAACACTAAACGGCGCGTTCGAGGATCTACACATGGGTGCAGGTGTTAAGAATGAAATAAGAAAGATCCATGTGTACACGATGCCATCTAGTGTCGCGATTCGTCATTAGTAGAGCTGACTATTCACAATGGCTGGCGTAATAGCAACGACTGTCTTGCAACAAACCCCCAAACCAGAAGACTATCTGCCTTTCATAAGTCGGAGCGACACTAATTTCGATGTTCAACGGACCATGCAACCTTAGCTTCGTACTCGGATATCTTCGTAGGTTGCAAGATCCAGTGCATCTAGCCAAATGGATGGATAGGATTACGCGATTGCCGAATGCTTCCACTGGGTTCGTTGTTGGCCGTATGTGGGAAGACATTGGGCTTCTCGTGCCTCCCCTGGACACAGAAGGAAATTACTGTGATCGACAATGGCTGAACGAATTTGCTTGACACCTGCATTAATGATTGGATTTTAAGTGTAGTATTGACCAATCCAGATAGCCAGCTTGTACTTGTGGGGCATTAACTGTAAGCATAAAGCACATTGGACAAAAATGAATAGCTTTTGCCCACAAGTGGAAGATCTTTCCCAAGAGCACGCAATTGCTGTCTCCTCACACCCCTGGAACAAAAAGCGAATCCAATCACAGTAACTCTCTGTCGGGGAGTCGAACCCCGCTTTCGCGCGTGACAGGCGCGTGTACTAACCGATATACTGCGCGTGTACTAACCGATATACTAACAGAGAACTTACAACAAAGCCTTGCCCAGCACCTTCGAAATCCAAAGTTCAACGCTCACCAGTGCTCCTCTATCACCAGAATAAGAATTGAGAAACGTGTGTCATTGTGAGTACCCAAAAGAAAAACATGCATGCGATATTGACCATCAGATATGAGGGTATCAGGGGTGAAGGGGACAGAAAGGCAGAAGAATGTTCAGTATCAACTAGAAGAGTCATCTATCGACCGGGAATAAAATGCTCCTGTGAAGAACGGTCAAGTATCATCGCATCGCGAGAGCGGCAGCTGCATAGAGAGACCCTGACTCAATCTGTGCAGACGGAGACGTGGATGCCGACGTAGATGAAGAAGGAACGTCCGCCCACGGAGACGCTTGGTCTATGTCGGAAGGGAAGGAAGGTAGTGAGGGCGAATACGGTAGCGGTTGTGATCGAAGGCTCTTGGGTGTTATTTGCGAATCAGCTGATGATAGCGATTGAGATATAGCGGGCGGAGATGGCGGAGATGCTGATGGGTTTTGGGAATACGCGGTATCGGGAGCTGGTGACGGTGGGAGAGGCACGGCGGATTCAAGAATGAGAGAGCTCGGACGTGATTTGATGGCCACCTCGGACGACGATCGTGATCGGCTGAGTCTTATGGGTGGTGTGTGTGCGTGCAAATCGGGTAATGACGACTGTGCCAGCACATTGCCCTCGCGGAGGGAATGATTCTCCCCTTCGATAAGACGAAGAGCCCTTTTCAACGCGTCTTTCTCCATTCGAAGTTCGTGAAGTTCTTCCTCTGTTTCTGCACGTTTAATACGCTCAGTTGCGACCATTTTGTTGGCCTGATGAGTGTGATGAAATCGGACGACTATAAAAAATGATGGACGGAGGCGCACCTCTTCAAACAGCGCCTGGGATAAGGACTCCAACTCGGCTTCCAAGTTTGCCTTTTCTTGCTCAGCTGATTTTCGTGCAGATCGTTCTTTTTGTAGTTCCGAGCCGAGATCTTCGAGCTCTTTCGTAATATGGGAAGGAATTGAAGGAATAGTAGGTGACTGAACCTGCTGAGGAATTTGGGGAGAGACTGTCGATGCTCCTGAGGGCGTGGATGGACGAGTGCTAGATCTGGAGGCTGTGGCATTGGATGCGAATCGGAATTTGAAGAAACGGCCATTCTCCTGCTGATTTGCACTTGAGGTGGACGGGGTACCCTGATGCGGGATTTGTGGCGAGTTGGTAGCAGAGGCTGGATGACTTTCATTTCCAGCTGAGAATTCGACGGCATGTTGCCACTCTTCGAGACTCTGGCGCTCTCCAGAAGGATTACCACTGCGTCTTTGCCATCCAACGTCTTTAGAGCCCCCAGAGCTATCACGGCGTAGGGCGTCTTCTAACATTTCGTTATTGGATATGACAAGAGCCAGGTTAGATTTGGCGACATTGAGCTGAACCTCAAGGTCAGCTTGGGTCTTGTACGCCTCGGTCAGGACAGAAGTCTGGTTGAACCAGAAGAAAGTCAAGATACGTTACACAAGAAGTGATAATATCTCACCAGCTCAACCACTCTGTTGATAACCATGTCTAACGCGAGTCGGAGGTCCTCCTCCTGTCCATGTGTTTTGACCCTCCGAGCATCGTGCAACTCCTCCTCAATCTTCATCAATATCGGATTCGAGCCTAGTTTCTGCTGCGTCGCATTTAGACTATCGGCTCGCTTTGGTAGACTAGGGCTAGAGGTGGACCTGAGGGAGGACGGGAACATGGGAATGGCTGTAGAAATCTGCAACGTACTATTTGACCTTCAGTCACTTATGTCACGGCGTGACTCCCTTGTACAGCTGCCGTACAACAAATCCTTTTACTCCCTCAATAAGCCTTCCGTTCCCCAGAGTAGCCGCTCGGAAACAGTTCTCCGACGGGTGGATCGCAGCTGCAATACCTGACGAGAATACAAGTTGACCAGCCCTGGCAATGGGTTCCTATCAGGCTCCGCTTTCCGTCAGTGGACGTCTGTTTGACCTATCCTGGTGGCCCAAGGAAGCTAAGGCCGAGATTGATATATAAGTATACTACATTTTGAAAACATGTGCTCAAACATGACATTGTCGTATTGGGAAATAATAGAAATGCAATCGCTAAGTTCACGAGGTTGTTAAAGGATGGGATCTATGAGCGGCGGATATTCCAGCCTCTCCCGCAAATCCTACCCAGCCAAGTAACATAAAGTCCAACCCACCATCTTTCTTCATCATAAAAGTCGTGCTGCGAACGCCTTCGTGGACTATTCCCTCTTCCTGAAGGCGGGTAAGGCGTGGGCATGCACTCCTTCAACCACCGCGCTAGCGTAACTTCTAGTTCTCCATGACAACCATATACCATCCACCGGGAAGCTCATCCTATCCTGGCAGTTTCGGCAGCAAAACCTTGTTCCAGGCGCCGGCTGTGGACTTGTTGTCCATACTTCGAGACAAATTTGATGCAAATTTGAGTTCCGCCATCGGTATCTCTTCCACTAAACCCGCCTTTCATCTCGTCGTCATACGAAAATGCCACAGGTGAGTGACTATCGTGATGTGGGAGAGTATAACAATCAGAGGAGGAAAGCCAGAAGCGAGGATGAGACCTACCGGCCAGAACAATGGCAAAGCAAGGATGACACGAGTAAATGTCTGTCCGTAACTTTGGCATCGCACAAAAGATATTGTAGTAGAAAAGGTCTCCTAAGGAAGGTTCCGTTTCACCTGCACATGTTTGATTTGTTCTCTCCAGAATGAGTACCAGCCTGCCCTGGTAGGCGAGATGACCATGCGATGAACGGCACGCTCCTCTCACGTTCCGGGTTGTGAGGTCAACGCCATACTCCTCGAGCGTTGCGGCTGAAGCGAGAGCTTTCGTTAGGATAAAACCTACATATTGTGGCGCAACCTTTGAGCCACTGCACGGCCTTCCGATCATCGAGACCACTGTCACAGCAGGGCACCCCGGAGAAACTCGCAGTCAGGCCCAGCAGCTCTCCTCGCTCGTCCATTAATTCAAGGATTCATGGGGACCGCGAAATGAAATCACCGAGCTCGCAGTCAAGGACTTCACGAATGACAACTTGTTCTAGTACTCACAAATTGCTATAAGGATTATCAGCCATAAAAGGCGTTAGGCCCTGTACATTACACACAGAGAAAGTTCGCCATAGGTGATCCGTCCTTGGGACTATAATTTGAGAATCAAAAATCGCGGCGAAGCCACAACTCGATTCCTAGGATGCAGCTTTTCCTCATCGCACGAGTGAGTATGTAGCACGATCGTTCTCATGTGCTAGACAATAGGTCGGTTGGCGTGTATCCCTGCGCCCACAGAGATAAGGCAATCTTTGAATGTGCGAGGCAGTATATACAACCCAACACATTTTACCAAGCTGAATCAGAAGTATTGTGGGGAAATTCAATAACCCGGGATTTTTCTGCGAGCTGAGCTATGGAGGTACCATAATGAATACCCCACTTTAACAAAGGCTTCCGCGCCTCCGATGAACCTCCATTCCCAACTCTGCGATTACCAACGTTCACATGCCCATCCTCACGGTACGGGCTCGTGTTATTGGATGGTCCCACCAAAAAGATCTGATGCTCTGGTGGTAAGATCGTGTGTAATTCCCTTGTAAATCCCCCGCCGCCGAATCATTTGTATACACGCCAACGAACTTCGGACGTGTCTTAGCGCTGACCACGTCTGGGCCGTGGAGGGTTGGGGTTAAGGCGTAGAGATTGCAGTGGAACTTGCAAAGCATTTCATGCAACAGAGTGACGGGTATGTGTTGTTCATAGGGTCGACCACACAAGAAGTGCGTCTCTTCATTTTTCTGCACGTCATGAAAGTTGATGAGTTGGGCCTGAGCTGCTGGCTTCGGTGGATGGAGTCAGTGTAGACAGGTTGTACTCAAGGTCGTCGCCTGGCTAGGTTTTTGTAGCAGAATTGGGATCCAGTCTTTTAGCTCAGTAGAATCTAGTCCCACTAGAAAAGATACCTCGTTTCTGGAGTTGAAACTTGGGGGGTTGCAGTCATGAGTCTATCGGGCACCCAAGTGGGAAAGGTGTGGAGATAATAGATGTTTAGCTAAATTATCACGAACGTATGGTTGCAGTCGTGGTGGACAAGGTCATCGATCAAATGATTGCAGGGTAGGAATGAGTTCAACACTAGCTATGTTCATGAAGTTACACGGGAGGTGCTACCCAAAATGCCGTGCGACAGACCCTCTTATTCTTTCAATAAGCATTTCCTTTTCCCGAGTAGCCATTAGGGAATATCTCTTTGAATAATTCAGGATAGTGGATCATGGCCGTGTCTGGGTGACTCCTGGAAGCATTCTTGTGAACACTACACCTGACGACGAATACAACATCCAACTTACTTTACTCGTCCGATCAGATTGACTCGTCCCGATGGCTCCCTATCGAACTCGGAGAAGTTTACCGCTGAGATATGCGTCAATTTCTGGTACGCATAACGAGAGATCCTAGCACAACTCACAGTCAGTCGCAGCGACTGTTCCTCGTTCATCTCGTAATTTAAGAATTTCGGGGGGAACTACCAAGAGACCACTGAGCTGAGAACGAACTGCCTTTGTTGTCCAACTTACAGTCAAGGACTTCATCCACGAGCTTGATACTCAAAGATATGTTCTGGAAAAATGGTACAGAATATCGCGGTGTTTCTCCTCTGGGTGAGAGAACTCTGTGAGAAGTCGCTCGTGCCACCCCACGAGTGACGAATTCAAGAGCTGGGATAGGGGATGGTTCAGTGTCAACTATGTCGTACACTCTCCGTACCTTTGCCAATGTTAATGACAAACGTCCCTGGGATAGGAGGGGCATCGATCCATTCCCCTGAAATATTTTGCACCTGCAGACCTGGGTGTGACGAAGCTTGTAACAACTAATAATACGCCTGTTGTGTGAATTAGGCATCGGACGATGAACTTTAGATACGGACGAATGTCATGAAGCCTGCGTCATAATGAGGGCCCACTCCCTGATCGCTTTCGCCTGTAACGACGGGATATTTCACAATTTTTCCACGATGTTGCATTAGGTCTTGTTTGTCATAGAAGTGTGCCAGGCCTTTCGGACCAAGGCCAAAGGCTTCCGCCAAGAGAGAGCTGATGTCGTAACTGAGCTTCTCGACCTCCTCTAAATATGTCTCCATGGTCACCCTAAAGCCAGGGATCAGCTCTTCATCGGGCCACTATAAAATAGCATAGTCGTTCATCAGTCCTAATCACCGCTGGAAAAATTGAACGCACCTGACATGCGCCCCAAAGGCGATAGTAATCCGGATCTCCTTTCTGCCACCGACACTTGTGTTTCGTACCAAAATCGAATTGCTCACGCTGGTCGACTTGACCTTTCGTGAGTTCAGTCCCCAGACGCGAGTAGCCCAAGAAGTGCTCTGAATTGGACATCTTGATCTTATCTTTAGCCTCCTGTGGCAAGTCAAAGACGTTGGGGATGTAGTTTATGAGTTTGTTCACGATATCTTGTGGAACAGGGTGGTTCTTGAGGTACAGGAAGCCTACGTTGATGAGGGCATGTCTAAGCTGGTCGATGAAGACATCTCGGTCAGCTCCGTTGGTGAGTAAGGCATAATCGAGGACGGGGATGCTGGAGAAGTTGCTGGCATTGGTAGACATGGTGGTGCGTAACGCTCTGCTTGTTGGTGGGTCATGCTGAGAATAAGAAGGTCTTGTGCAAGATGACGCGATCAGGTGGACTTCCAAGCCCATATGACCGTGGTAGCCCCAGGCTTATTTGATCACACTTGTGATTGTTTAGAACGTAAACCCTCTCTGTACCGACGAACTGGTCTTCTCCCGTCACCTAAATTTCTGACTACGCCTCACGAAATCGCGAGTCGCTACACCGCTTCAGGTCCACTTCACTGGGTCTGTCAATGAAAGGTGTGTTCCCCGGCTTGTTCTGTACACAGAACAATTTTTTCCACGTCCCAGCCACCATCCTTGTCATATCGAAGGGATGAAGCGACCAGTATTTCGGAAGTATTGTGATCCGTCGAGCCCTCAAGTACAAATGGGATTGGACACAAGAAAAGGTCATGCAAGCTAAACGGGTGCATTCCATATATCGTGACTAGTCCCAGTCTGAGGTTTAGGGACCAACGCTCTGAGATGCTATAGTAAAAGGTATCCACAATATGATACCGAGTAGGCCCCTATACACGGATGTGAGCCACTAGGAGCGTCTCCTGACAACAAATATGACTGGTGTACAGGCACCATGGTCTTGGTGCGAGGCATTACTGATAACCTGGCCACAGGTAGGTTCGTATGAAAAGTAGGTCAGGGATGGTATTCCTACGACAAGGGATCAGTTTCAGCTGTGCGCCCACCTGTTCATTATCATGGCCGGAAAGGCAGACCGCAGGGCCAGAAGCGAGAAGTGTCAGAACTGAAAGTAGTGAGGATGGACGATCGATCCGCTAATCAGGTTTACCTTCTATCAGCTTCTATCGCGGATCTTGTACATGTGGGCTTGGTTCTCCCTGGTTCTAGCTGAGTGCGCAGCACTATGAAGGAGTTCCTCAATATTTTTGGCGGGGATGTCGCAGTGGGGTAAGGCAACTTCCGAAAGGTGTATTGATTTTCAATTGAACGTTATCAGAAGAACCAAGATGTGTTTGATCTTCCGTAAAGCGATAATGTCCAATGGTCCAGCGGAGTTGACTTCGTGAATCAACCCTGCATCCCGCGGACGGACTAAGCTGGCCACGTTAAACGCCAGCATTTCCCCTTAAAGCAGATTTCATGCGGATTATCACTTGTTAACGCATTTTCATTCCCTCTCCGATGTCTTCAGTGCCTGCTGCCACCCCCGAGACAGGGAGAGCTCTTACTGATGCGTTCTTGACCATAAAGTCTTCGAGGGAAGCGTCGGGAAAGAAGGAACAAGCCTTCGATAAGTTGGGTGAGCTACATCGATCCCCTTCCTCTGCTCAGTGACCCATTATCCAAAGGGAATGCCATTACGTCTACTACCGAATCACCGACCTTGGCATTTTTGCACAACTTCTATAATGCCAATAGTACAGTCATCAATTCCGCTGCTTCAGGAATCACATCGCCGGACAGCAAAACCATTGACAATGCAATATCTGGCTTTTCGGAATCCGTCAAGGTCGTGATGACTGGCCTTGACGCGCTTGGTCAGATCCATCCCTTTGTCGGAGGTGTGTGATTGGATTCTCAAAGTAGTGAACATCTACTAACGGATGCGCAAGTGGCCGTGGTCGCGTTCAAACTCGTGGTAACGCTCGACTTGACGCGGAGAGAGAACAACCAAAAGGTCATGGCCGTCAAGATTCAAATGCAGCAAATGATGTGCACGCTGTTCCAGTGCGTCGTCATTCTTCGATGTACTACGTTTGACATTGACTAAGGACCAGATTGCGCCGTATCAAAGACCCTGATGAGGTTGGACCCGACGGCATGATTTTAAAAGATCGCATGCAGCCGTTGATGGAACAGATTGCCCTAGACATCAAAGAGTGTGGCTCAGCCTGCGATGTCTATTTGAAGAAGAGTTTTATTGGTGCGCGAACCCCCTCAGCCCAATTTAAAGCTGAGCTCACTTTAAATAGCCAAGACTCTCAAATCCAAAATATACGAAAGCCGTCTGGCCGGTTTCGCAGCCAAGTTCATGGACCACAGAGACGAGCTCGACAAAGCCCTTACCGTTCACATCGCACTCGGTATTGATACTGCCAACGAGAAACTGGACGATCAATCAATTAAGCTCGGGTCAATCGAAGAGAAGTTGGACATGCTGGCTAACGTGTTCCGAGGCCTCGATACCCCGCGCGAAAGAGAGGTGCTCGAATATATCGAATTGAACGGAGGGTCAAAGGCCATTATTGAACGCAACGACCTCGTTCAGGGTCTCGTCAAAAAGTCAGGGGAGACCATGGCCAATTTGGCTGATAAGACTCTCAATAGTAAAAGCGATATCGACTCAGTGAAAGAGAAGTTGAGGAAGGAGTTGGCCGAGGATCTGGACGTGGTGTTGAAACGTAACTTTAGTCTGTTCGATCGCAAACTCGAGATCCAGGGTCGAAATATTGCAGACGCTTTGGAAAAACAGGGAAGATACATTGTCAGCGTTCTATCTGCCGGAACGCACGACAAAATAAAAGATAGGGTGCGTTCTTCTCATCGGCACACCGGACGTGTTGTGATAGACGTTCAAAGGATTTGCAAAACTTGTGGAGAGAGATGGTACGTGGATGGGGTGCTTGCCAAAATGTCACTCTGAGAGCTTTGGACAGGGTTGGAAAGGAAGCGTCAAGGCCCGACATTTTGTCCTAGCCCTTCGCGATTATTTCACAGACCAATTCACGACCGGGACGCCCTTCCTGAGAGTCGATGAAACCTTAACAATACGAGCGCCCTCGCCAGATATGCTATTATCGCCTATTGATCAACAACAATCGGGCTTGGCTGTCGCAAGTTTGGCGGGGCTGGGAGGCGACAAATGGGCGTTGGAGTTCATCAATGTAGCACACCTTCAGTCCATTTTGGAAGCAATTGACGACGATGGCACCGGGTTCATCAGTATCAAAGAAGCAAATACTTTCGCAATTGAACGCCCGAAAGGCTGGAGGTGTGTGTCCACAATGCACCTTTGATTTTGGACTCATTCTTGATCAAGTCTGCTGCACTGGATTGCTTTCTGGGCGAAGGGTAAACTCTATTCTCCCTTTGCGTTTTGTGACCGTTAACGCCCATCAGGTTGGGAGATGAGCCTCGCGGATTACGAGAACAAGATTTTCTTGATCTTGAAGGAAATGGATCGTCTTCACAAGGAGGTGCTGAAGGAGAATCGATATTACGTCGACATTTACCTTCGATATTACGCTCTCACGGGCATTGAACATGTTCTACGATCAACCAAGACATCCAAGGACTACAATTCTATTTGCCATGAACTTGTCTCCCTCACGGAAGCCTATACGAGCGGCGAAGAGGAGCGGTTGAGCAAGAATTTGGATAATATTGGATACGATATGGATAGTGCCGCTACTGTTACGCTCATTACGGGACATGGACGGATTGAACGTGTAAGTGGACTTCCTCCCAAACATTCGGTTTCGGTTGACACGTCGCTATAGTATTTGTTCCCTCTCCTGTATCTAACCCTCAGGCGCCACCTTGAGGTGTTTCATTATGGCTGCAAGCACGTTGTCGACTCAGAGGAGTTTTCGCACATGTCCACGACTCTCGGATCAATTTTTGATCTTGTCGAGCAACGTATCGAATGTCTCCAAGGTATATTACGATTGCTCATTCCGGTACCCACAGGCTAATATGAGAGTTATTAGCGATCTATAAACAAGTACATGTGGACCTCAACGCGCATCTGGAGAACTTTGCTTTAGGAATGGTGAGTTGGAATACTCAACTCGCGACCCGCCCTCACGAGTTTCATCTCTAGTTCCATGATTTCGCTGATAAAGGCTACACCTATGGTTCTCGTGAGAGCCTCATCAGGGGCTGGGAAGACACTTCCAAGACCAAGAACGAATCCGATGAAACCAAGTGGATTGACGATCCAGAAAACGCCAAACCCATCTTCTCGTTCAATCCTGACTCTCAAAACAACTATCGCGGCGAATGGCAAAATTGGCCAACGCACTCGTTCGACACGGACCCTTACATTGGTGAGATGGATGGGTTCTGGAGTGGCCATTTCTGGTCAAAACAGGGTGATAGTATACTTTGTGCCCTCGGATTGACCCAACTCAAGATCGAGGTGGACCCAGAAAATAGAAACGCCCTTAAAGGATTCGCTGTGACGTATTCCGGTAAATTAGAAGCCTACGGGAGGAGGCGGTTCGGAGGCGAAGATGCGGGGTACGAGGAATTGGATTTAGTTATGTATTTTGAGGACGGGTATGCCGTTCGACTTCTTGGCCAGCTCCGCGCAGAGGAGGAAACGCTTACTGGAGCATGGATGACGTATATGGAGAAAGAGGATGCGAAGGCGGCATATGACGCTAGCCCATTTGGCAAGGAAGACAAGGGTGAAGATAATGAAGCTGGTCCTCTGGACCAACCAATACCGGAGGAGATCCAGGAGGAGGTCCAGGAGGAATTTGTAGAAACTGAGGGGGCAACTAAAAACGATCAGATCAGCGACATGGATGAAACCGGAATTAGTGAGAAGGCCGTGGATGAAGCCAATGAGGCTGGTGCCGGGTTGCCACAGGACTCTCTGGTTGAGGGTGCCAATGGTGAGGAAATCGCTACAAGCGATGCAAAGGATGGAGAAAATGCTGAGGAAGGTGATAGTTCAGCTCAAGCTGACGGAAATGATGAACCCACGATTCGAAGCTTCGTATTTCGACGTTCACCCGTGGAGGTCTATCAGTTCCGCGATCTCTTATATGAGGATGAAAATAAAGCCAAGGCTCGCTGGAATTTTGCACGTGAAGCTGTATTACACCTCGTTCGACGACGGATGTGGAATTGGGTACAACTCAAAACCTGGAACGCGAACCGTAGGGAGTTCCTCGACTTCTACGAGCGCAACTGGTTGGTTGCGACATGTAATTTCAGCACATCAAACTCTCTCACCCCGGAGGACAAGCAGGCGTGGTATCACCTGAAATATACTATGCCTCCAGGGCTCGTTCGTCTTTGTGTGGAAACCTTGAGTTGGTCGCTCTATAGGTTACCATTTCACTAGTACGTTCACTTATTTTCCCCTAGTACCTACTGCTCACTTTTGTCCAAAGTGGTATCTCCTGTGACAGTTGCAATTTGCGCTTGATAGAGCCACGTTTCATCTGTCTGACGTGCATAGATTCTGAAATGTCCAACTCCTTCGACCTCTGCTCCCAATGCATGGACAAACCTGCCGAGCGCGACGATTTCACGCACAGCACGGACCACACCTTAATCAAAACTCGACATTACATCCACAAATATTTCTTCGCTTGGCTTATCAACGAGGCCAGACTGATGACGACACGCTTGAAGAAAGTATTTGCGGAGCTATTGTTGATGGAGGGGCACGACAAACACGCAGCCGAAGACCACAGCGTTTCAACAGGTGGTAAAACCGAGCTCCTTTGTGGTTGCTGCGCGAAACCAGTCAGGGTCCCTTGCTGGATTTGCATCACCTGCGGTGCGTGTTGTCGCCTAATACCCTAGCAGGTTCTGTTAACACAATATAGCACGGGAAACCTATGTATGCAATGACTGCGAAGAGAAGGAGTTGGAGGTATTAAAAGACGGTCCTGGCAGTAACTTCCATCGTCCTGATCATCACCTCCTTCGACTTCACAACCTGGAACCTGCACGCTTTGAGCCTGAAAAGGCTGATCTTAGTGTGGCGAGGATAGACGCGCTGGAGACTACCGTAAATCAGAGATTTGAGGTTCTAGATTCCAAAGTGGAATCGTACCTTAGCGCTTTTGAAGAAAAAGTCGAAGCACGCCTGGCGTCGTTCGAATCCTTGCTTCGGAGGATTGCGCTTCAACTCAACATCCCCGAACACAAAGAGATGGCCGGTATAGATGATAGTGCTACCACTAGCAGTGAGGATCATCTAAAAGAAGCAGCTGGCGGGGCTGGTTAACGTTCGAGTCATGTAATTTACATCTTGATGGATCAAGGTAGAGATTGGCTCTGATAACTTGCCTATCTTGAATTTGTGGCGTTCTTTGCGAAGGGTCCATATTATCGGAGCCCATACACGTGGCGGATGCTTCTATGATCATGATGGTAATTTGGGCCAGTGGCTCCTTACCCTGGGCCGACGAAGGGGACGTCGGGCTTGTGGACAGCCAGCGGGTGTCACGAGGCCTCTATTCAAATCAGGGAACTCTATTACCGGCACTTTCATCACCGGTTGGAGATAAATGATTAAGCCTGCAGGATAATCATGAACCTACGGTATGTATGTTACTATTAAAACGCCTTTCAAGCTAGGGATGGTATCACAATCACCCGCCAATCATGTGTACGCCAGAATCTAAACAGAACGAAGCTATCTTGGTAGAGGCGCACAGAGCAGCATACCGAAGTTCAGAGGTGGGCGAAGCCGAACAGAAAATCGATGGATTTGGCACGTATCGACGTTGAAAGACGAACAGGTTACTGACCCTATCTCTAGTTGAAAACGTTTCCGCTAAGACGGAATCACCCACATTGACCTTCCTCAACAACTTTTACACCGCTAACCAAGCAACAATAAAGGCTGCTGCTGCGGGGTTCTCGTCCCTTGATAATAAGGCCATTGAAAATGCCGTCTCGACATTCTCTGAGTCCGTGAAAGTGGTAATGCAAGGTTTGGATGGGCTCGCTCAAGTTCACCCATTCGTCGCAGGTACATCCATTCCCATTCCTGGTAACTATGCTGCCTAACGCACCATTCAAGTTGCTGTTGTGGCTTTCAAGCTTGTGATCACTTTGGACCTTACCCGAAGAGAGAACAATCAAAAGGTACTGGCGATCCGCGTCGAGATGCAGGATATGATGTGTGTGTTGTTCCAGTAAGTTCAAGCTTTGTCGTTTGTCCGGATCATGTTCAACCGCGCGCCCAAATATAGACTTCGGCACATGAGGGATCCTGATGATTGTGGACCGGACGGAATCACGATAAAGGACCGTATGCAACCCCTGATCGAACATATTGCGACGAGCATTCAGGAATGCGGCTCTGTGTGTGATGCGTATCTGAAAAAGAGTTTCCTTTGTGAGTTTTCGCTTAGTTTATAGCTAATTCTGGTTGACGTAGCCTAGCAAGAACACTCAAGTCGAAGATCTATGAGAGTCGCCTGGCTGGGTGGGCTTCCGTGTTTGGTGACTATCGGTCGGAACTCGAACGCGCTCTTGCAGTACACACCGCCCTCGGCGTGGATGAAGCCAACGAGAAATTGGACAGGCAGCAGAACACACTCAAGAGTATCGAGGGTACGATGCTCGAGATATTCAAGAGACTCGAGACCCCGCGAGAAAGGGAGGTGTCGAAATTCATTGACGATAACGGAGGAGCGAGGGCATGTATCGAAAAAGATGACTTGCTCACGAAGCTTATGTCAAAAGCCGGAGAGTCATTGTCATCCATTGCGCAGCGATCCAGTGCCAAGGGTAGTGATGAGGTGGTGGCAGCTCGCAAGACCCTCTTCAAAGAACTCGCTGAAGATGTCGACGTGATGTTCAAGAAAAACTTTGCAGTCTTCGAGGCCAAAATGACTATACAGCGCCAGCAGATCACGGATGTAGTGGAGAGACAGGGCGAAAAAATCATGTCAGCGCTACTCTCGGGCGCCCATGAGAGGATCAGGGATGCCGTGAGTGAATATAGCGTAATCCTGAAGTGCCCAAAACTAACGCCCTGCCTTAGGATCTGCAGCGACTATGGAAGGAAATGGTATGTTACTTTCAAGTTTTAGGTATCTGACTAAACCCACCGCGATTAATTAGGGATGGAAAGGGAGTGTCAAGGCTAGGCACTTCGTCCTTGCTTTGCGAGATTATTTCACGGATCAGTTCAACGTGATGACATATCCCACGACGCCCAGTGTTCCGCCAGCTAGCCTTCTTACTACACCACTCAACAGCAGTTCGCCGCCCGAGGCAGATAGCAGTCCAGCTGCCGACACCAAAGTCCTGAACACTACCATCAATCCCAATGATCGCTGGACACTTGAGTACATCGATATCGCCCACTTGCAACCTATCCTCGAAGCCATCGATGACGATGGCACGGAGTTTATCAGCATCAAGGAAGCTAATACATTCGCAGTTGAGAGGCCAAAAGGATGGACGTGCGTGGTTTTCTCGCTTGTAAACATGCGTTTAGCTCAGGTTTTACCAGCCTTCTACATTGGCTAGCGTTCTGGGCCCAGGGTACGGGAAGAAGAGACTGTTCGCAATATTAACTGACCATAGGTTCCTTTAGGATGGCATTACAGCGTATCTAAGTACAAGAACCAGATATACCTACTCATCCAGCAAATGCACCGCGACTTGGCGAGCGTTAAAGCTGACAATCGATTCATAGTCGACTGGTATCTCGATGTCGACTCCTTCCGAACCATCGAGCAACTGCTTCGCTCGACAAAGACATTCGATGAGAACCAGCGACTAGGTCCAGACCTATCGCAACTAACGGAGTCGTACATCAGTGGCGAAGAGGAGCGGCTTGAGAGAAATCTCAAGAGTGTTGGATTCAATATCGATTCTCCCGCAACGGTTTCTCTGATTACAGGTGCAGGGAGGATTGAACGAGTACGTGCTCTGAATTTCGGAATGATGAAGGTTTTGATATTTCTTTAGCATGTATATCCCCTGCTTTATCTTGTTCTGAGGCACCACGCACGTATCATTAAGACTGCATGCCACCATATCCTCAACGTGAACGAGTTGGACTACTGGGGAGAGAGTCTCGACTCTATCATCACTATCGTCAAACAACGAGTCGAAACTCTAAGAGGTTCGCCGTATGGATTCTCATAATATATGAAAACCTCACAAATATGTTATAGCGATTTATAAACAAGTGTATGTCGACGCCAGAGTAAGGCTCGAGAATTTTGCATTTGGCATGGTGAGCCGAGTTCGCTCCACCTGTTGGCCCACCCTCACAATATTTTCAGTACCGCCTCATTTGGGAGAGCCCCGACTCCTGGAAGCCTGTGGAGAACAGCTTTGCTGGGTGGCAGGATATATCCACTGACAAGGATGAATCCCTCGAACAGGATTACCATCCAGATGACGTAAAGCTTTTACATGACTTAGCCCAGGATACATTTTCATACAAATCTATCGATGTTGGCCTCCCTCCCTTCCGACTGGACGCAGACGAGTGTGGTTACTCGTCAACGTTAGATGGAATTTGGACTGGGCATTGTTATCACACGGATCTCGACGGTGAATGTATCTCCGTGAAGGGTCTCTTCATGGTCCGCATTTCGAAAGTCGAAGAAGAGACGATCAGTGGTCAGGTAGAGTCTTGTTGCGGTCAGGGTAAAGTTTCCGGGACCGTGAATGGGGCAGGGGATGGGCCTCGCCAGGTGAAGATTACGCTGCATCACGAAGAGGGGTTTAGTGAAACATATTATCTAATGGGTACCTTTGATCCCCTTACCCAAACGATAACGGGGACATATGAGGCTGCAGATGAAGAGGGCGAGGAAGAGGGTGGGGAAGAGGATGGGGAGGAAAAAGAGGGCGGGGAAGAGAGTGGGGAAGAGGAAGAGAGCGAAGGCGAGGAAGAGAGCGTGATCGATGGTGCAGCAAAGAACGTAATCGATGGTGAAAAAAAGAAAGTAAAAGGCGAGGGGCATGAGCAAGAAGTACTGGGTCGGAATAACATCGAAGCAGACAGAAAGAACGAGACAGAGAAAAACAAGCGCGTTGACGAAGAGGAATCACAAGGGGGCGGGAATGATGGCGAGGTCGGAGACAACGAAAAAACTGGCGACGCTCCTTCCAATGAAAATGGCGAGGAAGCTGAAGGCGGTACCGCCGATGAGAACCAAGAGGATACTAAGGATGAGGGTCAAGAATCTTTCACTTTCATCCTCACTCGCACTCCTCCTGAGTATTACCGATGTAAATATTCCCCTGAAGAGTTCCGGCAAAACGGGGCCAAGGCTCGTTGGAAGTTTGCATGCAGGGCCGCTCGGTATCACGTTCGTAAAAGCCGCTGGGCATGGTCATTCTTAAAGGAGTGTATAACTGAAAGGAGACGGGTTGTGGAATTGCGTTTGCGCGATTGGAACGAGGACGAGGAGTTAGCTCCCAATGAGGGTCTCACTACCGAAGAAGACAATGAGCTTGACAAATTGGACGAGGCCCTAGCGCCAACTTTCTCGGGCCTTTGCATGGCTCTGGTTGAATATCTCAGCGATAGAGAAGCTTACCTCTTGTATGCCCAATTCTATTCGTTGTCGTCTGATCTGACTTTTTTTTTTTAGCAAGTACGCTTGTGATGGGTGTGAACGTACAATCTTATACCCGGGACACATGTGCTTGCAATGTACTGACCCAGACCTGTCGACTATGATCAATCTCTGCCCAGATTGTGTTGACAAGCCTTCGAACCACAAAAACTTTATCCACGACAAAACACATTCCATGCTCAAGGCATCGATTGTCATTCACGACTATCGCATCGCGTTCTTGGTCAGGGAAGCACGGGCACTGACCAAGAGAATCAAAGGTACCCTTCAGGACGCTGAGGTAAACCGCAAACACCCCCAGAATGACCCCAAGCCGAATGACAAGTCCAATAAACCTCTCTGTGCTTACTGCAACATACCTGTGACCTTACCATGTTATGTCTGCGCGATCTGCAGTATGTAAATCCTCAGTCATCTTCACCTGCGATCTGACTTTCCACATCCCTAGCACGAGATACCTTCATCTGTACTGATTGCGATACTGCGACCGCCGTGGCACTACAGGATGGTCCTTCCCCCCTTCATGAACCTTCACACATCATGATCCGTATATTTGATACGAACGAAGAGAAGTTTGAGCGTGATGCAACAGATATCACAGTCAAACGTTTAGAAGGTTTGGAGAAGACTTTACATGATCGAGTTGGTATAATTGAAGAACGATTGGGTAAGTTGGAAGGAAGACTGGAAGAACGTCTCGATTTGTTTGAGTCCCTATTAAAACGATTGGTTGGAGAGGAAGAGGTAGCGGTGCGACAAGAAACAAGTGGATAAACAGTTTTTGTCATGTACTTTCGGACCAAATCGGATTGCAAGCAGGTTTCTGGCACGTCGCATGGACTTGCATTTCTAGTCCAATATCGATATATCTCACCGCCTATCTACTCGGTGGCTCATTGCGCGAGGAGTTTTCCATGCCCGGGAGGAGTACAAACCTGATAAGGGGAAATTTGTGATCGAAGGGACTGTGTCAAGCATTAACTCGGTAGAGTACAGTCACCCACGATTCGGCGAAACCTTTGGGTGCTTCTGGCTGCTCCAGGCTGCTTCTGCTGGTACATACGGGCCGTTTCAAACTCGAGCATCCCTCTGGGAATCGCATCAATGAATTCAGCATGCTGCGGTGCTATCTAAAGATCGGAAGCCACCTGAAGACCTCAGGTGTGGTGGAAGATTCGGAAAAAGTCCAATTGTAGAAGCTCCACGAAGCTAATTAAGTCAGTGGCGGAAAACCATCCGAAAGAAATCGCTGGTAAGGTGTCCCCCCCTGCGATCTTGGCCTCATAGCCTACCACGGCCCCCCCTACCACCGAGTCAGTGACCGATTGCATAAGAGAGATACCACGACGGAAGTTAAGTGTAGACCCTCAGAAGATGACGAGTAAAGTCCGTGCTATGTCTCTGCAATAAAAAAGAGTACCAGATAATCGTTCCCAGGCAGACATGTTCATATCAATCACACTCGTTTGCAATGGCCAATTTCAGCTGCAACTGATCTCTGGATTGGGTGGGACATTGCAGTAAGTATACAACGGCAATATACTGGTACATTTAATAAAGTCCTGGCAACCGGTTATGTGGTCCATGACGGGCAACTGAATTAACAATATGTAGCAAACGAAGGAAGTGATGGCGTGGAAATATCGGCATGCCAAATCAAAAACTGTTGGTTCGGACCCTTGGTGGCACATAGCTAGTTGGTAAGGGAGGAGCGACACCGCGTGCATGGCAGGCGTTGATTAGTTCGAGACGTAAACCCTCTGTTTGGGTGTGGTTTTCTATAACAGAAATGAGTTGCAGTTGGAACAAGGGTGGGGTTGCTCGCGTACCAGGACATGCCCAAAGAGCATTAAGGGTATCGACAATGAAGACCAAGTCTTTAGCAAGCTCCAAGAGGCCAACCATAGATTGCTCATAGGGCCACAGAAGAACTGCTCTGTAGGTGTATTAGCCGGGTGAAAGAGATGGGAAACGGGAACTAACTCACACGTGCAACTGGTTCACAAACCAGGAAACGATGAAGGGCTGCCGGATTAGTTCATTGCTCTCCGTGGAGCCAAGATGCTGGATGATACCCTTGACTCTTTGAACGACACCTTGCTGCGATCGAACTAGTAGCAAGTCAGGAGGGACGCTCACTCCAAAACGGGAACACCTACCCCATTCCTGAACCTGTTTCGTGTTGAACAAGATTCCCGGCCGGCCCGAACGCGGTAGTCCAACGACACTACGAAAAGTTCACGAAGAGATCAACTCATTCAAGCTATTGAAACGTACCTGACTCGAACTTCGTGTGCAACTAATAAGCGGATGCTGGGACGGGCTGTTAGATCAGTGGCTAGCATGCTGGTTGGGACTTACTTGAATAAGTACTCGCGAGTGAGGTACATAATAGTGGTGTCGATGTTGCAACGATGTACGTTGAGAGCGTCCTCTATCAACTGCGCCTCGCCAACAGAGTCGGTAAAGGCTTCAATTTGATCGTCTACCCTGATGTGATTCTCCTTGACAGATACACAGAAGTTCCAAAGCAGCATGCTGCGACAATAGAGAGCCCACACAGACTCCTTCACCAACAAGGGGTCGTTTGGGTCCCTATATTGTGGGAGCCTATCCAAAGCCTCGCCTGGGAAGAGTAGTACGAACTTGAAACGAATCAAATCATCAGTCGTGCCACAGGTGCCATAAAACTAAAGTAGACATACGTTGCCTGGATCGCTCAAGAAAAAGTTCGGAACGCCCCGTCCGAGCGCCATGCATTGTGCATTGTGGTCAGAGATGAGGCTGACTGCGGCCCAGCAGAGTCGACGAATTTCTTCATCATGAGTTTCCGCGGGTGTCCAATGAGAGTACCATGGTAAAGAGTAAATTCGACTTGCGTAATCCTTGGAGGCATCGTTAACCTCGTGGGGGAGACACTTGCAAACCTTGCCAGCGAGTGAAGGACCATCTTCGAGAAAGACGGTAGGCACTGAGCCTGGAGTGAAGGAGGAAACATTCTCGTCATGCGCATCAATTGTCGTGAGCGCAAGGTTTCTGACCACTTCGTCCAAAGCATGAAGGGCAGCGGACGCGCGAGAATAACTGTACTCTGTATATGCCGAAGATTCAAAGATTGCGAGAAGCTGAAAGGGGATAGTTCAGCAAGTGAATTATGAAGATGTGAGAACGAAGCTTACAAACTGCGCTTTGGCCAGGTCAGCACGAAGCAGCCCGGCTTGGTGAGCCTCGTCGAGGGCTTCCTCGGCCTGAATGCGTAGCCTTATGGCCTCTGTCATTCCGCGTGGGCCTTGATCAGCGTTGCTCGACCTCAGAAGCTGAGCAAAGGCAAGGGCCGCTAGAATGAAGGAGGGGTGGATTTTGACGCGTTCGGTATCGTCGCATAGGCTGGCGGCGAGGAAGTCGATGTTGATGAAAGAAAGTTGGTGGGTTGTGTTTTGTTTTCTGAAAAAACGGTAAGAGGAACATGTCAAAGGTGAGGAGGGCCAGTGCGCACAGGAAGTTGATCTCGTTTATGATTTCTTGAGGATTTCTGTCGACCAGGTCGGTGAGGGTAGACATTGAGAAGGAAGGGACAACGCTCACCTGTAACTCTCAGAAATCCGATCCCACCATTCTCTTTGTCTCGCCTCAGCGATCGGAGATGTCGGCAGCGTAAACTGAGGTTCATTCGGTAACGTGTTCAAGTCGATTGAACGTGGAAATGCCGCTCTTGCGAAGGGATCCTGCTCGTATCCATAGGCTGGAAGACGGCGATATGTCGGCGATTCTTCCTGCTACTCCCACAAGAGTGAACATTGTCATTGGCAAGGAGAACAGTGTAGTGTTTGTACCTTCACAAAATGGTCCGACTCCGAAGAAAGCCGGTGCAAACTCGGAGATGTATGAAGGGTAGACGTCTCGATGTGAAGATCGGCAGGCCGTTCTGGATGACGGATAGATGGTGATGCACGCTTAGAGTCGACCATGGTCCCTTTGATAGAATGTGTCTGCGTCTCTGGTGCGTCAGTTGCGGGTTCGGGAGCGGATCGACGACGTTTGGGATTTGGGGATGTTGGATCTTCCAGTTCCCGCTTTTTACATCTCCTTTGACGCGTACCGGGACGCTTATCTGGTCCCCTGCGTTTGGGCATTGCATCATACTCGCAGTCGTTATTTCTTCGGAGACAATTGTTGCATTCGGGCCTTGTTGAATCGCATCGTATTTTGCGTGCGCGACTGAGAAGAACGCGCAGGGTAAAGGAAGCCCGAAATTCGTCAGTATATCGATAAATGGCTTAATGAAAAAAAATATAATGAAAAACGGACATACCACAGACGACAGGCTATGACAACAGGGGTTATCCCCTTTCGAGTTTCTCGTGAAGAGCTGACTGGATTTGACATCGAAGGCTCCGTTCTCTCGGCACTGACCACGGGATTAGGCCTGTGATCAGCGTCCATGCCCGCGCTGGTCGAAGGTGCGGGTGGTTGTCGATAGTAGACGGGATCATGAGAATGTCCACCAGGCGACGGTTGCTCTGACTGTGGCGGAATAAGCCTGAAATTTACTGGGTTCGTAGTATGGGCCGTAGCAGGAATACGCGAGGAAACGAGGGGATATTGAGTAGGGAAATTATGCCCCAAGTGGTAACGAGACGAATGGTTGTATTGGGAGAACGTGACTTGTCGAGCGCCTGAGTTCGGAGGCTCTAGCCTGGTATCAAGGATCGGTATCTGTTGCTGATTATTCTTGTTAAGACCTTGGGCGAAGTCAAATTGCGGCGCGAGAATCTCCGTTGTAGGAGAGACGTCAGCTTGGGGATGGTGTTGATACCGGACTTTATTGAGAAGAAGTTTAGAGAGAAGGCGGAGACAGATACGATGGCAACAACGTACAAGAGTCACTACCACCCTGCAATGAAGACATCTGGGGCATCCGAGGGAACACACCACCGACCGGAGAATGCAGCCCGGATCCGTCTTCGCTCGATGAGGGAATTTCGTCTTGAATAATTGGGACGCGGAAGGGAGAGTAGAAGTCGTCGTGTTCCCCAGTTGAGACCATGGTGGCAGGAATTAAGATTGAAGGCTGAGGTAGGGTTGGCGGCCAGGGAAGTATGGGGGGTGGAAACTGCAGACACACACGAGCCCGAGGAGGGTAAGGGCTGGCTGGTAAAACTATGTAGGATTGGGGTGGTGTTCCGGTGAATTGCGACTGGAGTTGCCAGTGAGAACCTTGAACAGAATGTTGGGATACAGTGATCGATGATTTCTCCGCGCTTGGTCAGATCCCTGGATGGTAAGGTCTGATCACCCTTGAGAACGGTTCCTCGCTTGATGGCAGGGCGCTGCGTACTTGGTCGAGCGTCAAGCAGAGGACGAGCTGTTGCCCCACGGCACGCCTGGCGGCCACAGTGCTCAGCTAAGCCCTGGCAATCTGGAGCCCATGCGTACGGCAAAACCCCGGAGTGACCGTGAGCATTCCACAAAAACATGGCCACAACATAGACCCTGTTCTAAATTCGGACACAGGCCCTCTCCACGTGTCTTTAGCTTTCCTCACCGAGATCCCTTTTCCCACGCCCCTTGGTTCCGTTCCCGCCGCCGTTGCTCTCATTCACCGATTGCACACCCCAGCCCCGTGCTCAATGCCTTCCACTCTCTTCAATACGTTCAGAAAGAACTGGCTGTGCTGGATCCGCGGCCAGGCCAAACTTCCGCATAGGGACGAATTTACCCGTTGCCACGCCCTCAGCGTTCCACCCAGCCGGAGTCCGAAATCCTTTACAGGTCGCCAGGCACCATGGTGAACCTCCCAAGACCCCGAGCACCGCGGAGGTTGGTTCTCTGACAAATCAACATCTCGTTCTCGATCGAGAGCTGTCCTAGCGCTTCTCACATGGCATCCCGATGCTCCCATTCGTCCGTTCATCACCGAGCCAAGTTCGACTCAGAGCGGCTTGGCTAAAGTGAACACCCATCCCCCCTTCCATTACGTATTCCATCACGTCTCATGATCGCTACCAATTCTCACCTGAAGCCGCGAGGGTGCTCAATCCTGGGCTCTGGATATTGGGTCGTCGCTTGGAAACATCTGGGACTACAGTGAAAGCTTTGCAGATTGTGAAGGCTCGTTGCATAGATAGTACAGGCCCAATAACGGGGAACTTCATTTGACCATACCCGTCCAGAGTTCTTGAACCAATGCATTGAATTAGCGCTCGATCTCCTTTCAGGATACCAGATGTATAACGGTACAAGCAACACACCAACAGTATACGTCAAGATGCCGTACTTATGAAATGATTCTGCCAATGCACAGAACGTGTTTTATTGCCAAACGCGACAGTCATATCCGTACAAATTTCTCACCATGCTTTGCTGCATGCTGAGCTGACTTTAAATAAGAACGCAACGGACATTTGAAATTCATTTGCTACTAGTCATTGTTAACCCCCGAGTCCTGGGATTCCTGTATAGCCTGAGAACGTCATTACACGTTGCTTGGTGTGCGCACATGGCTGACCCCCATCGTGGACCTGAGGGGACTGCTGCTGGAGCCCGAGTTCCAGAACATAATTTCATGTGAGGGGGGGATTAGAGCGTTCATTGGCATGCCTGCCCCCCCAAGGGCACCAAGCTGCGCACCCCACCCTGCAAATCTCGATTTGGGAGACACTGGAACTTGAGGGATAAGGTCAAGCTCAATGCAGCGTGAGAGCCGTTGGACATACAGCGGGTAGAACGAGATCTGCAGGCAGTGACAGAATCTATTGAATATGATAGGGGCGCCTTCACAACGACTTGTAATACTAATCGGGTTTTCCCAGCTTCTGGTCGTCTTTGGGATTTGTTGGCAGTAGGTCATTCTCACTGTTCATATAGACACGAAGATCAAGTAAGACATCGCCTTCATGGAATTCGATATTTTTAGAAAAATGTTGCTTTCACGTTGTTCCAGAAGAAGTGTTGAAATAGACGAAGCTTACTTCTATGACAGCTGGAGTGGAGTGAAGTGATTCCCAAGAACTCGTGTCTGAGTCTTCCTTCGCTCAACAGTAACCCGTCGTACAACAGAATTCCATTAGAAAGCAACCCAAAACCCCGAATTTCCCAGCGAATTAGTGCTGTTGACTTGAATATCATAGAAGCCAAGGCCGAGGTGAAGTAGTGCGCCCATATCTACAAGTTAATTTGTTGCGAACATGGCTTTTCACGAACGAAATGATGCCTTTCGGGTATTTTGAAGACCTTTGATCGTTCAGCGCCGCACAAACGACTGCGGCTTTGAGTCGTAGCTGGGTCAGCGTCCAAGCCATGGCTACAAATTAAGCGTCAACGCAGTTATCGCAGGGACCCATAGCCCGGGTTCGCCGCAAACATTCCCAAGATATTCAGAATGACGCAAAAACATCCATTATCCCAAAAGAGACTAAAGTGTGCGCTGTCCAAAACCAGGACAAAGGAAAATCAGTGATACAATTAATCGTCAGTCGTACATGCATGTTGCCTACTAACAAGACAACGATAAGTTGGTTTCTTGTCATCATGCCGACCATGAGTGGCGTTAGTGCACAAGTTGGCAAGTGGAATGGTTTCAGAGGTCCTGGTCCACTACGTACGAGAGACCGAGAACAAGAAGAGTCCAGAGATGAACGCCACTAGGATATGTATAGTATAGTGGATGATGAGTGATCCACATGTTACTCCTTTATTCCATCTTCCGTAGGCCTCGGGGTGACTTACGTTCCACTACTGGAGATTATTGATATAGCTAACGGGTATCATATGGAGAGGATGAAAGAGGCAGTGAACGTGACTGAAGTGCTTTGTGATAATGTACTCCGCAGTTGGTCAGTTGAGACGGGGGTTAAAGATGATAAGGCTTTGCGAGCGCTTGAGGTGGAAGAGTGGTGGTAGGTCCGCAGAGGACCCCTAGCTCAGTGGTAGAGCGTGAGATTCCAGTGCGTATGTTCAGCTGTTTCCTCAAGGTCATCCGTTCAATCCGGGTGGGGTTCATTTTTTGTCACGAGGCACCAGTACTATTTCTTTATGGTAAAATTATGCTCAGGTCAAAGTCTGGTGTGGCAATTGGTTGGAGTAACGATTACGGAACCAGAAGACGACATGATGCTCGACATATTGGTTTCGTGACGAGGAGCGGTGGCAGTGAAGTCATAATCATATTAAGATATAACTAGAAGTAAGTGATATCCCAATGAGTTCCCTCATCCTGACGAAACACATACGATCAGTCATTTCGCCAAAAACAACTGAATAAACGGAGTACTCACACAATAGATATTACCACTCGCAGCTTCCCATTGCGGAAAACCATCAGCACGATTGGCAATCCTCACAAAAGCACTATGAATGTAATTATCCAAACCCGTCGAGTGCCTTACATCTACTTTATAACCATTGGCATGGCTAAAAGTACCACTAGCATGACCGACTTCAGTTCCACCGGTGATAACAAGAGAAGAGACGCCGGAAGCTTTTCTGAGAGTGATTACACCGTCGACTGTACCGGAGAGAATGCCTTGGTAGGAAGTACAAGTGGGGTTTGTACGATCTGTGCAACCACCTGAAGAGGAAGCGGTGATGTGGTTTGGGATGAGTCTTGCTTCGGCTTGAGCTTGGGTGAGGGGTGTGCCTGTGCGAGCTTCGAGAGCTTCGTTGGAGGGGATGGTGGCTGCGAGAGCTGGGACGATGAAAGCAAGAGCGACGAGGAACTTGTGAATAAGTGGGTAAGTATTTTGTATTGGTGATGATTGGAAGAGAAGACTGACTTTCATCTTGAGTTGCTGGAAGCAAACTGCTAAAGAAACGTAATTAAAAAGGACTGGATTTTATACGTCGACGTAGGTGATAAGAATCGAACTGGGCGTGTGTTAAGGATAAATGCGCAGCCATTGAGAAGGCGGGCGTGTTAGTTGCCAAGGATTGTTAGCCATATGGTCAACGGTTAGTTTGAAGTGAAATGTCTGGGAGTTTGCATGGGCGGGATTTTATTCCATGTTCACGGGCCGCTGGTTGCGAACGTGCGATAATAGAAGAGAGTGGGAGTGGGGGGGATGGAGTCTTCGTGAGCATGCGCACGCAATGTTATAGGTTGAGGAAGAGGCAGGAGGTGAATAGTTAATGAATGCTTAAGCGAGGGTATCCCCGATAGGTAAAAAAAGAAGCGTAGGGAAGGGATTATCTGGTGATACATTTTCGCTTCGGATGGTTCTTGGTGGGTGTGTACATACCATTTCGAGTGTCTTGATGGAGAGAGAACATATGCTAGGGATAGTGGATTGGAGAGGCTCTAGAATATGATCAACCGGAACATAAAGGAGGGCTCTGGGACGGATATACACTTGGGTGATGCCCCATTCGGGTCGGTTATAAATCACGAGGTGGTCCGCAGTGGCAGTGTCCGCAAGTGGGGGATGGGATGTTGGGGTTGCCCGATGAGAGCCTATTTACGGTTGGTATCGTCAAGGACAGGGTAAGCCAAAGATAGTCAAGGTAAGATGGCTACGGCTCATTAATCATGTTCTTCGAGCTGTTGAGAGCGACAGGCTAGGACTTCTGGTGGGAGTGACAAGTTACGAAGAGGAGATAGCAATTTCGTGATGGGTTTGTGTCAGATGTGCAATGTCGAGATGGCCGGTTCCACTGAGGCTGTAACGTGTATGAGCGGAGAGCGGAGTGGGTGCTTGGGCGTCGGGTAAAATTTTCAACACCATTGAGCTAATCAAGGAGACTAAATATATGAAGGGCCGGACAGTGACGAGAAGACAAAGAGTAGAGCCCGGACGGCTGCCGACAAATTGCCATACACGAAACAAGGCCGGTGCTTAGTCATATGATTGTGATAAAATTGTAGGCAGTGGGAAAGCTGGTGGGCACGGATTGGTCAGCGCTTGCCTTCTCTCCTCTCTCCTCATCCCTTCTCCTTTCCAATGGGTTGTGTTCAGTCCGCCGCCATCGACGAAGAGGCAAAGGCCCGTGAGTCTGCATGTCTTCGTCGTCTGCTACACCCTCCTCACCCTCTCCAGGAAATGACGAGATCGAAAACCAGCTCAAACGCGACCGCATGATGGCCAAGAACGAAATAAAGATGCTTCTGCTGGGCGCTGGAGAGTCTGGCAAGGTCACTAGTTTCTTTGGGTTTCTGTTCATTCACCACTGACACTCTCTCCAGTCAACCGTCCTGAAGCAAATGAAGCTCATCCACAATGGAGGCTACAATGAACAGGAGAGGGACTCGTACAAGGAAATCATTTTTTCAAACACCATTCAGTCAATGCGGTAGGTAACTTCCATTCTCGTAACAAACACTTTCTCAACTCGGTCTAGCGCTATCCTTGAGGCAATGCCTCATCTCGACCTCCAGCTGGCTCCCCAAAATGATGCTCGCAAGACCACCGTACTCGCCCTCCCCGGTCAGATCGAAGCTGAAGTACTGCCCCGTGACGTGGTAGACGCCATACGCAATCTTTGGCGCGATCCAAGCGTCAAAGAGGCCGTCCGCCGGTCTCGCGAGTTCCAGCTCAACGACTCGGCTGTCTACTACTTCAATGCCATTGACCGCATGGCTCAACATGGTTACCTTCCCACAGACCAAGACATCCTTCGCAGCCGTGTCAAAACAACTGGTATCACAGAGACAACCTTCAAGGTTGGCGAGCTTACATACAAACTTTTCGACGTCGGAGGTCAACGTAGCGAGCGGAAGAAGTGGATTCACTGTTTCGAGAACGTCACCGCCCTTGTCTTCCTTGTCAGTTTGAGTGAATACGATCAAATGTTGTATGAGGATGAGAGCGTGGTAGGTATCTATTCTTGCTTTGTTCGGTCTCTCACGTGTACCGACGCTTACACCTTTCTAGAACCGCATGCAAGAAGCGCTCACTCTCTTCGACTCAATATGCAATTCTCGGTGGTTTGTCAAGACCTCCATTGTGCGTTGCTTGTTTTCGCTTGTCAAACCCTGCTTACCTTTTCTTCATTCTCAGATCCTCTTTTTGAACAAGATTGATCTCTTCGCTGAGAAGCTCCCTCGGTCCCCTTTGGGTGACTATTTCCCCGATTATACTGGTGGCGACAACTATGATGCGGCTTGTGACTACCTGTTGCATCGTTTCGTCTCCCTCAACCAAAGTGCTGCGACGAAACAGATATATGCCCATTATACCTGTGCCACCGACACCCAACAGATCAAATGTACGTATGATAGCTGTTAGTTATCTCTTGGTAGCTAATCTTGACTTTTTCCCCAGTTGTACTCAGCGCCATCCAGGACATCCTACTCCAACTACACCTTAGGGAGTGCGGGCTGCTGTAATAAATGGTGAATGGTGTAATGACCTTGTACTATCGTTCCTCCCCCGCGATTGGCCACCCCCCACGTCCCAGAACATGACCCGCATGTCGATCAAACGTTATCTGCAAAATGCTCTCACTTAATCCATCTCCGTCGTTTCCCCACCGCCCAATCCTTCAAACCCTGTCGCCGATCCGAGCCTGGATGATGATAGCACTCCCCAAGATTGCTCTCTTGGTCCGGCATTTTTTTTTTATATACTGTTTCTGATACCTCTTTTTTTTATTCACATTAGTGTACATCTTCTGTGTTTGTCTATAACACACATTCCAACGGTCTTCACTCCCTTACCCAGCCGTATCCATTTTATATATCGTCCATTAATTCAGAACGGTCCTTTTTGTTGACTCTTTTTCTCTCTCTATTTGCTTTGTCCATACTGCAGACTACAATTTTGGAGAAATGGTTGAAACTCAGTCGTTCGTTTCCGCTTATGTGAAGGTGAGGTGTCGCCGGTGGGAATCCGATCAGGAGGACCTTGACATCATCAGAATGAACTTGTCATGTCGTGTCAACATGCGAGTAGTTCGATCAAAAACGTCGCTATCTAATGTGCGACCTATCGGAATTCAAAAAAGATGGATTTTCAAAGGCCCTACCTTTGTAGCGGTGCACATCACCCGTAAAGGTATAACAAACACGCAAATACTTCGGTTTCTTATGTTCGCGGACTATGCTGTGTCCGCGACTGATGGAAAAAATTAAGAATTTGAAAATATGACAGCTAAGTGAAGTGTGATCACATAATTCAATATACGTGTAACAACCCTGTGAACAAACTAGTATGGGGCTGTTAAATCCTGAGTCTAAATCTTGATTTGTAAAGGCGGAAACTACTCTGGGCATCAGGGGAGATCGGCTGTGTTGAGGTTCGGCGTTCGGGTAGGGGGGGTATTTTTGGATAACGTGTGCATAGGTTTTGAAAATTCGTAATACGGAAGAAGGTAGTTATGGATCTGAAGGTCTCTACCTATCTGTCATTTTCTGTTTTTTTTTTTTTGATTTGGATGGAGGTGATGATCATTTAGATGAGGATGTATTAGTTTGGTTTTGAATTTTTGGGATGGGGTTTGTGAGGTGACTGTATGTTTCGGAGACTCGGTACGTTAACGCCTTGGTGCGGGTGCAATGGTTGTTCTGCTTACACGAGAATGGAGGGGGGGGTGTTGCGATGGAAGGGCTTTTTTTTTTCACCAGTGGTGATTCGGACCTTGCGTTATGTGCTCTGTGTAACGTCCGCGGAGAAACCCTTTTTTTTTTTGGATTAGCTGAGTGGCCGTTGGCCCTTCATAACAAGTTAATAGATCAACGCCGATGCGGACCGTGTCGGCCGGTGTGCGGATCAATGAACATGTTTCCTCAAGTCTTGATGAACGATGTTCACGCTATAAGGGACGTCGAAGGATAGGTCGATCTGGTCCTCAGCGTCATCCGACTAGGGGACTAGAGTCTAGACTCACCTATATTTAATCGACTCTGGAGTCGATCAAATATAAGTGTAGTTGCAATGCGAGACGCATTGTTAAGATGCTACTGCAAGATCATGTATGTGTTGGGTATTCGGTTATCCAAGTGATCATCAACAACCTGACTCCGGGGAAGTGTAGTGGCGTGTATGCATGGTTGACAGGTTTCCACAGTTCTAAACCCACGCTTTACAGCCTTGGAATCTTATTTATAGCCCGTTTCCCTTGATAGATAATTTTGTTTGTGTGGGGTATAAGTAGAGGAGTGCGTTGCCTGGGTTGCGGTACCATATGCTCTGGTCCCATTTTGTGTGTGGATAGCTTGAGGCTGTTTGGTATGGGTCGTTGCTGGGTCGATACATGGTCACGAAGGCTTCGAAAGATGGTTCACTGGCCACTGGGGTAACCCGTTGTTTGTGGGTAAAGTGGGTGATGATATGGTATGATGGTATGTGACTATTAAGAGTGCGATGTCGACTCTGTCCCAGTGCGAGACTGTTTTTGATTGAACTCGGAATGCGTTGATTCTTCTGTTGGTTGAGGCCAAAGGAGTGGTTGAACACTGCCTCGACGCTTTTTATAAAGCCCACCGATGCGTATCTGAGTGACTCCACAGAATGATCGTAGCTGGCAGTTTATGTTGAACTAGTCCCTCGTTCAACAGATGCCAAGGACCCATGTTTCATCAGATATAGACCGCTTCATCGACGACAAGTTGGCTGATGCTAATCTCGCGAAAAGCAGCCAGGAGCACACCACAACTCAAAAGTTTCGCCAGTGAATTACTAAGTGTTCTGAATTCAATAATACCGAACCGCAATGATGCTCCCCGGTTGATGCGTGTTGTGGGTAGTAGTTCAAACTTTTCGTAAAACTCGGAGATTATCATGGTAATCCGGATACAAACAGGGACATCTGGCTCCAGTGGGGTACGTTATCCGTCGAAACGATTCGGAGATGGATAATTCGGTTACCATCGTCAAATACACAACGTTTCATGATGCGCACCCCTCGGTTGGATTTGTTCCACTTCATGATTTCAGAAAAAGAATCAGAGCCCCAGTCGGTTATACCACGCCATATGGTGCGTAATCGATACAGAATTTGAATGTTTTGACGGGTTCCTCGGGAATACTTGGTGTTTGGGACACCTGGGCATAATGAAGGCAGAACTGAACACTCACGCTACTCCAAAAGACGAGATAAAATACCGGGAGACTCTGCTTACGCTGTTATACTGCCCATAACTACCGGGGGTGGATAATAGGGGGTTTGCTTCCGGACATGTCGACTCTCGCCACAAATCTATAAATGACTCTGGACCAAGACTGGTTTTTGTGGTCGGAATTACCCACGACTGCGCGGGAAGGATGCCTGCTTACTAGTCGTTTGATATCGTCGCGGTGTAGCGCAGGCTGCCCTGTTGGACAGCGAGTATACAACTTAATGGACCACCGAGGAGTCATATCTTTGAATCAGGCCATCCAGGCTGGGCGACATTGCGGTGCATCGGGTGCAACAGGACCCAGACATTCCGATGTTGAGTAGTGATACATCGACAAGAAAAAGCGAAACTAGCTCCTGTTGTTTTGGGTGTAATTTGATCAGGGACGTACAAGAGGTGCGTAGGGCGCAATGGAGATGTGTCTTACGAGGCCTGCAGCATCCTGGAAAACGATCCGCGGTGTTGATGTAAACCACAGAATATGGAAATAATCCAGTTGTACTCCTATGACCCAAATAGTAGTTACTTCTGTGTTACAATACCTACCTCGCAGCCAGCCATTCTGTAAATAATTGTCAAGACTAGAGCTCCATTGGTTTCTTTGCCGAAAGACAGATTTATCGGTTGCATCTCACGATGTCATTAATCATCGTTATGTTGTGAGGCCGCGCATCCTTTACTGCCTATGGGAAAGAAAAAAAGTTGTTTAGTCCCACAGATGTCGTTCCTGGCACACGATCGTCATTAAAATTGAACCGATCCGTTTTCACCCCCCCAACAGAAAGTCAACGTACTGGAGTGCGAATAACGCAGGATTGAGTGCGGCTGTGTCAGAATCGATGATATGATGAGCGGTGACTTGCTAATCAGGTCTCAGGGACGACTCATAGTTGATTGGGTGACAACGAGGGGTCGAGCTAAATGTCAACGGTGTTGGGGACGCGTACACACCCTGTGAAGTAGCTTGGCATGACATCACTTGCTTAACATTGCTCTCACGAAACGCTTGATATTCGTGCCTCGTTAGTTATACAGGACTCTATCTCGGATAGGGGCAAGACAGTAGACAGTGCGACTTGTCCAGGGCATTCAGGAATACGTTTGAGACTCAGTATGTTGAGGATTAGTCTACTTGACTGTAATAGTGACGGCTCAGTACAGAGGAACGAGATCAAGGTGACTGAAGCGCCATACCAGGATAGAGAATGTACAGGTGAGCAGGCTAAGGAAGATATGGTGAATTTGAAATCAGCCTGTAATGTGGGGTAAACTCACGAGAATATGATATGCCCGATTTGTTGAACATAAAATGTGTATGGAAGCAAAGATACCAGTAGACCTAGACATAGAATAATTAACTTTATGACTGGCTTTCAGAATAATGTGAATTGTCGCACCTGCTGTGACGAGGAAAACCCAAGAATTATCTCGTACTACAAGCCGAACAATAGGGTTACCAGCCCAGCCCTGGTCTCTGGCTGCCCTCCGATATTTGCCGTATGTTAAAAGCCAAAGAAGAGCCTGATTGCCGATGACCAGGAGGCTGCACTTGCAGTCAGGGCGTTGCTAGATGGGGGACCGACGGACTCACCTGAACCATTTGGAATCTTCTGGCGTTTGTGCTACGATGCAAAGTGAATCCGCGTCCTCCACCATCACAATCAGAGATATCCTCATAATCCAGGCGTTGTATACCCGCGCAACAATGAACCAGACAAAAAGAAGCGGGGCTATCGTTCGTTTATGGTCGTAGAGAGCGTAAACTGAATACGGTAGAAGATTAGCGATACCAAATGTAAGAACAAACGGTAATCGATAGACGTACCTCTAACCATCATGATTATCTCCATATTCGCAAGCAACACCAACACTGCGCCCATCTGGAATGTGAACCATGCTGCGCAATTTCCATCTTGCCATCGAAGCATCGCAGGGGTAGAAAGTACAACATTGGCGCTGGAGCGTGCGTGATCAATGATTTGTAGATCGGGTATGACCAAAAAAACGCACATCTGAGTCCCTACGGCCAAGTAGCGGCTTATGAAAAAGGATAATCTCGTGAACCAGCGACATTCCCTGCACAAAAAAAAAGGTCTACACTAAATATCAACTGAGAACACTAGGAAAAGACGGTGTAACCCACGCCCAGATACACTGAACCTCTCGTTCCCAAGTTAAAATGCAATCATACACCAGCAGGGTGAGGCTGGCGACTGTTTGCGTGGACACCATGAGCGCTAAGTTGCAAGGAGGATCAGAGATTCGGAATCGTTTAACTCACCGCTACCGTACTGTCTAATGAGGACTTCAGACATGATGGCATGTCAGACATGCGTTTGAAGGAAAGCGTTGGTGGGTTCTTATACGTATCGCTCGTGTCAGGGTGTGGTTCTGCTGAGGGTCTTGGGAAGGAAGAAAAAGGTTCGGGAAACATGTGGTTCCCACCCCTAGCGGGAATAGTTGAATGAAATTTCGTCTGTTCTCGTGATTGCCAAGAAAACTCCACCCTTGGATAGCTACCCAGAGAGTAAGCGAGGGAATTGTCCGATAATTAAATTGAAGCTTTGGAAATTTAGTTATGTACATACTTGCTAGTGGCTGGCCTACATTCTGATAAGGACTTGATCGGGACCGCATGGTTTTTGCGGCAGAAGTTTGTGTCAGCGGCTCATGATAGTCTCATGTTGGATATGCTCCCACAAGACAATTAAGGGGGATGGTTTCTGTCATTGATGCGAAAGTGTGCCGCGAGGACATCATGAGAGGATTTATCTACATGAGACTCCATCGGTGATGTAGAAGGACTTCTCTAGGTCTTGAAGATTGAATACTTATGTCACAGTCATGGACTACACGACCTACACTAAACTGAAACAGGAAGACAAGGATGGGACTGAAGGCTTTCTGTCAGAACGATAAAAATCTCGTGTTTGGTTAGCCATTTACAAGTGGTGGATAGCACCGGGTGGGCAAGGGCATCCAGTTAGGTCAAAAGGGGTTGGTGCCTTTACCGCTTTTTCCGCGTGAAGGAATGAATGCGATTCGACGAAGTCAGACTCCGGTGCAGGGTTTTGAATCCTCCCCATTTCTCGTTCTCTCATCAGAGTGTATGCCAAGGACTTGTATATCTATTCATCCTGTCCTGACAATTTGAATTCAGGGCGGTGGGTTTGACTCTCGTATTCACTTATGGCACATTGTTGCTATTGTAAAGGTCGTTATTTCCAGGTGGGTCAGTTCTGATACGGTCTTGGTGGATACGCATGATGTTGATTGAAAAGGACACTGTTTTCTTGATGGGTTTGCTCGTCGCTATGGAGGATCGGTTATTCGAGGTGTGTTGTTTGCTGCCATCGGCGACTATCTAAAATGTTGGGCACGGACCCCGTGAGGTGACAGGTCACGGGACCTGGAGTGACGCAGGAGTGGTGTGACAGGGTGTGTTTGGTGAACGCCGTTTCTCTCTTTCCGACCGACATCTGAACACCACAGGTCCCTTCTCCTACCATGAGCAAAAAGACTGGAAAATCCGAAAAGGAGTCTGCTACCTACGATACCCGCGACATCGTCCTAGGAAAAGTTCGTGGTTATCCCCCTTGGCCAGGCATGGTAGGCGGTCGCGTATACGCTCTTGGATATCGCTCATCTGGTCCTCTTTTCATCTGTTTCGCTGCTTACTTGTCCAGGTTGTTGATCCGGACTCTGTACCTGCCGCAGTTCTCAAAGAACGACCGACTACAAAGAAAACACAGTTCTACTGTGTCCGCTTTTTCCCAACAGGGGATTTGTGCGTGCACATCGTGTTTTTGTTGTTCCTGGTCTGGTTCTGACTAGTAGATGCTTTCTTCGCAGTGCTTGGCTGGTGTCGAAAGACATTTCTAAGCTCAAGTCCCGTGAAATCCAGTCGTACATCAATGAACCCAACAAAAAGTCAGGCGACCTCTTGCAAGGCTATCGTATCGCTCTGGATCCAACGAAATGGGAAGAAGAACGTGAGGCCGAGAGCCGTCTAGCTGCGGAAGAAGAGGCTAATGCCGAGGTGGACGAACTCGAAAGTGACAATGACGATTCGGCTGAAGGTGACGATGGGGGCTCCAAAGTCCAAAAATCGAAAAAGAGGAAGCGCGATTCAGACGGTTCCGCCTCTACCAAGGCTAAGAAGATGCCTAAGAAGAAGGACCTGGTAGAATCAAGGAAAAAACCGGGCCCAAGTGTCGGCAAGGGCAAGAAAAACGGGAGAAAGTCGAATGCGATGGTTGAGTCAGAGGAGGAGGATGGTGATAACGTGGCCGCCGGCGATGGGGACATAGGACCAAGTAAGAAGGGATCTCCCCCGCCCGCTAAGAGGGCCAAACGCGATAAAGAAGATGATGGTGACGATGGTCAGTCGCCCAACCTCCTTTATTCAAGTCTAAACGAGGCGTTCGAGGTTATTCCTTCAACATCGCCTCAATGCATGTTCTTTCCTAGCCTCTTCCATAGGCGTTACTAACGTGATTCGCTTGACAGCCAAGATAAGCACCGATCCGGAGGCCATGAAGGTCCGAGACTGGCGACACAAACTACAAAAAACGTTCCTTAGTCACAAAGGTAACCCCAAGGAGGAGGTAAGTTCCTCTACGTTCTTCACTCCCTCTTTCTCACCTTTTTTGCACTAGGAAATGCCAATTATCGATGCACTCTTTTCAACAGTCGAAAATTACGATAAGATTACAATCGAGTATCTCCAAGTATGCATTTGGCTCGGCACCTAGTTTCGTTACCACTCGTTGACGCGATTCTCGTGTTCAGTTCTCCAAGATTGGGAAAGTCATGCGTCATATTGCAGTTCTCCCTGACGAGAAAGTGCCAAGAGACGCTGAATTCAAGTTTAAGGATCGAGCAGACGCACTTGTCAAGAAGTGGCAGCAAATACTCAATGCCAATAAACCTGCAAATGCTCCCAACGCCACTGTGGAGTCAATTGGCGCTGCCGTAGGCCCGCTTTCGGCCGCGCCAATTTCAACGGCACCTCTTTCGCAGGACGCCCTAGGGATAAAGGACGAGGATGCTGCTGTAACACAAGGTACAGCAGCGATAAGTCTGAATGGAAAGCCTGTCAATGGTGCGTACCAAGTCTTCTACCGGCCATAGGCCCTAACCGATTTCTGGTTTTTTTTTGGGTGTGTAGATCCTTCAGCTTCGACTGGCGAACAACTTGATAATATGGCCACTATTACTCCTACCACCGTTGTTCAGGACGTGGCAATGACAGACGCAGCATGATCTGCGTATTATATCGTATTGTGTTGTGGATATTACGCTGTGATCAAGTTCTTCGTTTTCCTCTTAGCTTCGGCAACTCTTCAGGGACGTCATTCCTCTTTTTTATCCTACTTGTATCTTTTGTCCTTGTTTTCATCCTGTGCTTTCTCCAATCCCACCCGGCAGGCGCCCGAGACCACTTCGCATGGCATTAGTCTCGCTCTCTACGTATTGATATCATCCTTCATGTCTATCCACCCCCCCTCTCTCTTGGTCCGTTAGTAATATAAGTTAAAACGTGTGTCTTTGCTCCTTGACTTTCGAATACATACCACTCACATCGTCAATAGTATCTGCTCTTGTCTTTTAGTAGACCCCTTTGTAAAATACCCTTTACGATGTGTGTCTCCATCTTTTACCCTGTAGAGAGGGGGTTGATTACTGAAATTATGCTAGGATAGTACATGCGTCATCTCGACAATATAAGACGATCCGCGATCGTAAGACAGTGATGAAGCTAGTAAGAGATGTTGACAATCTTGTTGTCATACTCGCTCCACCGGTTCAAGATGACATCCACCACGAAATGGGCAACGTCTTTCCGTGAAACTGTATATCCTCCTAGCTCCTTGTCCGTCGAAACTCTATACGGCACTTTTTTCTTTTCACCCTTCGCATCATATTTATCCCCTATACTCTCACCATCCGTAAGCAATGACGGTCTCACCACAACTACACTTTTCAAGCTCCCTTCAATGGGTAAGCCATCTGTAGTTTTCCAGTTCGAAGGTAAGATGTCAGACGAAGGTTCTCCATCCGCAGTCGAATTCCATTCCCAACCATGAGTGACGTGATGTAATAATCTTTCAGCACCGATTTTATCAGCGTGTGGACCAGCGAGGAGGTATCCGTATAGAGGTTTCAAGAGAGTGGGGAGGTGAGAATGTGATGTGGGTGTTAGACCTGTTGATGAGATGGTGAGGAATTTGGGTTGTGGATCGTTAGGCATGGTACAGAGGACGTTGAGGATGGAGATTGTAACGAGATTAGGAGGGGTGATTACGGTGCCTTTGCGGATATCGAATTTCGGTGTTCCGCCTTTTCATGAATTTGATTAGTTTTTTTTTTTTTGGGGGAGTGGGAGTGACATACCGAGGGTAAAAATCAGATAGTCAACTGGTTTACCGTTGTTGGATGCTTCAGCCCATGAACGAGCAACGTCATCTTTCACGAGTGCATCACCCTTGACGATACGTGCTTGCCCATTTGACAAGAAAGGTTGGATTAAAGCGTCGTTGTCGAAAATAGAGGGGTTGCGTAGGAGGAATGTTACTGTTGCTCCTTTCTCTGTATATGGGAAATAGTGGGGTGGTGATCAGATGGTTTGCCGTTATCAGGGGAGGGGAAAGGTTATGGACGTACGGAGGAGTTTGAGGGCTGCGTAGTAGCCAATATTACGAGATCCTCCTATGGAGAGGATGTTCAGGGGAGTATGAGTAGCAGTGGTGGTGGGTGTGGTAGTAGACATTTGTGTGAGTAGCAACGTTCTGGTTGTTGTTCAAAATTTATATTGTCCTGGAAAGGGGGAGACGGGGGCAAAGGCCGATGGGCTGCGGAAACGTGTTCTGATCAAGCACCGCAGTGGGTTCGGTTAATCCATGACAACTGACTTGGTAGACAACCGTCGAGACCGGAACACCCGCGATTCTGAGCCTCTTGAAACCTGAAATCCGAGGGTTAAGGTGCCGGTGCCAAGAACATCCGGTGAGTCAAAAACAAGGTTCGACCCTTGGCATTCTACTATCACTTGACCTTTGAGTACCCGATTTCGTTCAGCGCCTACTAAATGAGGAAGGAAGGGTAGTTCTTGAGCGGACACAGCATTTTGAAGCGTTGTCCAGTCGGCAAGGAACATTTACTACGTATGTTTTGATCGTGAGTTTCGTAGTGAGGTATTGCGTAAGAATGTGCCTGTGGATGATAAGCGCTGGATGTATACGGGCATAAAGGGCCAACGTAACACTGTGATGTGAAGTAAGATCGAAAGAAATGCGGAAGCCTGAGAGAACCGAGGAACTAAAGCCGGATTCCTTTCTTCACCAAGGAGAACGTACTGTTTGTTGAAGAGTTACGAGGTATCCTGGAACAAGAGAGCAGAGATTGATGGGCAGCTAAGAACCAAACCTTCGCGGGCGGCGTTGTCCCTCATGGCAAAAAGTGTCAGTATTGTGTTGGGGGTACGAATTGCGAGACTTTCTGTCGGAGGGAAAGCGATGCCGGAATGCCGCTGGCAGAAAGGAGAGGGAAGATGATGTACTCTCAGCGGGTGTAATGGGGAATTCGTTCTGGCGCTGATAAGCACCGCCAGTGTCAGAAAGTTGGAAAGGCGAGGTGCTCAACCAAAACGGTACCGATCCAAGAGGACAACACGTCCACAACGTGGGGCCGATGAGATGGCTGGAGGAAGCACATTGATTCTGGTTGGTGAGCGATTTTAGCTCCTTCATTTCTTCAGCCATAGGAGAGTGGGCTGACATCCACGAAGCATTCGGGTTGGGGTGTGGTAGGAAATAAACTACACACCCCCAAATTTCGCTTCTCCTTTGGTCTCTGGAATGCGTTCGCCGGCCGGGAATGGGTTAGAGGGTTTGATACACGCGAGAGCAGACGATATTCACCTCTCATCCCATTCACTGATGGGCGTGCAGGTTCAGTTTATTGCATGGTAGCGGACAATGTTTGCACAATAAATGTGGTAGATGCGCGTACTTCTCATGGCGATGGAATCAACTATTGATTTCGGGAAGGGTATTAAAGATGCTCGCGAGACCTGAGGGCATGGAGGACCATGCCAGTTGTGGCGGGTGTGATTCGTAACGGATGTCAAAACTTCCTCGTGTATGTCCAGCCTCCCGGTTTCGGCGTCAGAGGAACATTCTTTCTCTTCAACATAGAATAGATTCGTTACGTCAACTTTACCAGTTGCCTTTCCTTATAGATAGTTTGGGCGGGATGGTCGTATTGAGACGAACCGTAACATATTGTGGATAGATTTCCGAGAATCGTCGGAGGCACGCGCAACTACCACAAAGTAGACAATGACCCAAAAACTGAATGGGCCCGAGCCATTCACCGTTGAATGGGGTGCGCCAATAATATTTAATTATAAGGGCCGCCAATTGCTGCTCTCCCAAAAGACTCAAGCGCTGCCAGAGATTTCGGTAACCGGAGGAGTCTGGTGAAACTCCGAATGCGCCACCGATAAGGGCTATCCTTGCTAGAACGAAAGGTACGTAGGGTACCCGGAGATACGTGACTGATGATGGAACAATAGACCGACACGTTATCATACCCTTCTTTCTCCCCGCGCCAAGGCTGGAGGAACGACGCAAACGAGGTGCTACGTAGTAGAAAGCACATCTACCAGAAGTAGCATTGCACGCCATCTTGTGCACCACGCCCTTCTGTGATAGCCATATTAGTTAATAACCGGTAGATCTTTATCTCTCCTCCCAAGCTCAAGTGGCCTTCGATATGTTGGTGAACAAAATCGATGAGTATTTCACCGTAATTAAATAAATCTAGCCACTGAGCCAAAATGAAAACCTTCTCCGACGACCCATCAATGCATCAAGGGAGATGACGACACTATTGCAATTTCAACCCTTGAGTTTATCAACGTGCGTCTAAACCAGCGATTTGGTGCCGAAAAACCCTCGAGGTATCTTCATGTCCATCCTCACCACCTTTTGCTGTTCGAATTAGCGACTTCCTTCCAAGGACATGAGCACCCCAACACCAAGAGTAAAAACGAAATTTCGCACTGGTTAATGACCAGTATGAGAGGTCATGGGTTATGGTCAAGAACGTGGCGTACTTGACTGGTCATTGGATATGGTATACAATCGGACTGGGCGCCGAACGCTTCCGCCCGGATCTGGGAATTGGATCTGACGATCTACCGGTATTCAATTAAATGACCTCTACTCTTGCCACGAGGATTTGATCTTCTCCTTCTGCACCTCACGCACAAAGTACTTGATCAATGTTATCGCGTCTTCCTAAATCGTGTTCTCTAAGCGGAATAATTTCAACTTTTAACTTCACTTTGCAGGTGTGTGTGATTTGCACGGCCTTTGTGTGCCATCAACGTGTTCGTCTTGTCATGTGTGTGCTGGTTCCATCATATTTATATATGACCCATTGGGCGATATCAAACAAGCTTCCTAGAATTTTCTCAGCTAGTATTGAACGACAGACACTATGTCCATCCCCTCTGGTGCACCTTCCCCACGTATACCGCTACCCTCCTTCCCTCCAGATGAAGTACCTACGATGGATCCGATTCCCATTATCCTAGAAGATATGGACGGAAGTTTACGTCGCACTGTGCTCCGGGATTTAGAACGTCGCGGCCATTTTTTCGTCTCACCATGGTCAAATGAAGGCGCAAAAGGTATCAAGATTCAAGGTGATATACAGAGTAGTCCCAAGGGCAATCGGACTGTGTTTGTGGAATGGGGGGAGGAGATAGGTGAAGGGACAATTCATGTCGAGAACCCAAGGAGATCGGAGTTGGTGCTTGACCTTGCAGAATACCTCCCGATCGTTGATCCTCAACAATATACACCGGAGACGTAGGTTTCAGTGAATTATTCATTTGTACCAAGTACTGATACAAAACGCAGGATTGAGTACGCGACACGAAGTTTTTTTTCTTTCCTTGATGGAAATCAATACGTTTGGCGATACCACCCACCTGAAAACCTCGAAATGCAATGGGAGGTATGCAAGTAGCGTTTCCAAGAGACCTTGTAACACACTAATAGATCATAGTGTATTGACTTGTCCGAAGATACAATAGCATACTGGAGCCTCAAGCTACCAACAGAACCGGAATATGATTCTTCGGGATGTTCTCTGACTGTTTGCGAGGGCCACGAGCTGCTAACACTTGGTATGTTACCTCTCTGAATTTTCTCAAAACTCACCTTACTCAATCGCACTATACAGAAATGCTAACAACATGTATAATCGTTCGCACACTTCAAGACCGTTACCACAGGCTCCGCCCCCCGACGGCGGAGCCTGATGAGCCTGAAGAGCCCGACGAGGAGGCTTTGGCAAAGGCCAGAGCAGACTACGAGAACAGATGGGCCGATTGTGAATCTAGTTCTGATGACTCACCCCCTTCGTCGGAGTCGGACGGGAATGAGAATGACGGTTCGGAAAATAAAGGATCGGTCGTTGACGGGCCATCCGTTCACGACTCAGGCTAGTCCAAAAGTAGAGATACGAGATGATGTTCGTGCCTTCCACCGCCTTTCCGCCATACCCATACTTTAGTAGTCAAGTAGTTTCGTTCGTTGCCTTAATATAAAGCATCATATCAAAGTTGCCTGACCACGTCTCCAAGGGAGCAAGAATATCTGTCAATGTGTGCGCGCCATGTGAACCTTGATGCTTGCGATTAAGCTTCAATTTGGTTCTATCGTATGGTGGGGTTGGAGTTAACGCCAGAGGTCGACAACTACCAGCGAAATGATTTCATACCAAGGACCAAAGACCTTTATGATCTCATGCCTTCGTGAAGACGTGAGTTGTCATCTGTGTATTTGTCCAGGACTGGAGCTGAGGGGAGGAGCTGTCCGCGCCCGCACTGGACGACGGCTTTTTGAGTCAGCCTCTCTCCGGATGCTGACAACTCCGCATTTTTCGGAGAGCACGTGATTACTCATTCATCCACTGACATAGAAGCTCAAGCGCCCAAGTTCAATATTCAACCGTGTTTCAGCCTAGTCCTATTCGGCCTTCACAGCCAGCCCGGAGGCCTTTTGAGCCCGTAAATTACGTCATAATCCAACCAATGTAAGGCGTCGGGGCTACCCTGACCTCCTGTTCCATCGGTGATCCGCCCTAGATGCCGACCAAAGAATGGAAAAGGCCAGGTGTAAAGGGGAAGACGCGGTTGGTAATAAGCCGGGGCAGAATGGCTTAAATAACGGGATACATCGCGTCCCAAAAGTCGCCATCCGTCCAAGATGGATATCACTTCGAGTTTCAAGCTCAACTTTCTGACCGTCCTCACCCTCCTCTTCACTGGATTGTTCGTTCACGCACAGGATTTGGTTTCAGATTTGAGAGCAAAGGGTGTTGAGCTTGTTGCGCCTGGAGATCAAGGTTATGATTCAGCAAGTGCTGCATGTGTGTATTCTCGGAAAACATTCTTTGGCGCTGTTCTCAAATACTCTTTCAACTGGTCACAGTTAATCGGAGGTTCACCTTGCGGCCAACCGCCGTTACGTTCCCTACAACACCTGACCAAGTTTCAGCAATTGTCCAAACCGCAGTGCAATACAATAAGCACGTCACTGCAAGAGGTGGAGGGGTAAGTCGTGATCAATTTAACTCCGCCCGGGATCCTTGGCCGACATTTTCCTTAGCACAGTTACACCGCAAATGGTCTAGGGGGTCAAGATGGTGCAGTCGTTATCGATATGAACAAACATTTTACCCGGATTCAAGTGGACAATAACGCTAATACCGCCCTCGTTGAATCTGGGAATCGACTCGGTGATATTGCTCTGGCGCTCAATTCCTATGGGCGAGGCTTCGGGCATGGAACGTGTCCGTACGTTGGTATCGGTGGGCATTCAGCCTTTGGGGGATTTGCATTCTCGTCGAGGTCGTGGGGTATGTCGTTGGATGCAATCGAATCAATGAAAGTCGTACTCGCCAACGGAACAATCGCTACGACTTCGAAGGATCAGAATTCGGAACTCTTTTGGGTGAGTATTAGAACCCACATTCTCTGATAATACTCAACTGAGAGAACCTGTTAGGGAATGCGGGGTGCGGGTGCTTCATTTGGAATCACCACCTCAATCACATTCAAAACGTATTCCGTACCTTCATCCGCCACTGTGTTCGAATACAATTGGGATTTGACCGCAGCAGCAGCTTCCTCCCTCCTTAACGCATACCAAGAATTCTCGCTCGGCCAGGTTCCAGTTGAGTTCGGTTCGGAATTGGTTCTATTCAAAGGTAGCAGAAAAGGTCGCGTCGGTATCACCCTCCAAGGTGGCTGGTACAATTCCGCGAATCAATTTAACAACGCCATCAATCCGCTCCTGCAGAAAATTGGTCAGAAACCACAGAGTCAGACTGTAAAGCCTGGAAGTTATATCGACAGCGTCGCGTACTTCGGTGGAAACAACGGCAGGCTTAACACGACCGGTGTCCCCGACGGATCCGATACATTCTATGTCAAGTCGATAATGACACCGGAGAGCCAGCCGATGACGCAAGGGAGTCAACAAGCTTTTATGGCGTATCTAGCGAATCAGGGTTTCTCGTCTCAAGCGGTACGTAAATACGACTCGACTTTTAGGAATAATAACTGACCTCCATGTATAGGACTGGTTTGTTGAAGTTGAAGAGCTAGGAGGACCTGGATCGGCGGTTAATGCTGTGCCCCAAGACGACACGTCATTTGGGAATAGGAATGCACTGTTCTTGATCCAGTTTTACGCTTATGTGGATAACGCTGGCGATCCGTTCCCGAAATCCGGATTCTCGCTCCTCGATGGTAAGTTAGCCCGGCCATGACATCGTTGAGACAAAAGGAGCCAACTGTATCTTTTTAGGGATGGTCGACAGTATCACGAACAATAACCCAACCGGCTGGAATTATAGGTGAGTAACCGACGCTCCAGTTAAGTATCCTCTTATTGATCCCCCGGATAGTGCCTACCCGAACTACCTCGACAATAGACTGAATAACTGTAAGTCACACCATGTGGACAAGAGCATTGCAGACTAACTTTGGCACTAGGGCAAAAATTGTACTTTGGTCAGCACTATCAGCGTCTTCAACAACTGAAGGGAGCCGTGGACCCGAATAATTTGTTCCAATTCCCGACTTCGATAGAGCTGCCGTAAAGGATGAGGTAGGTTGTTGGAATCTTCGGACAGGATTCAGGTTAGATAGCGAGATGATTGAGACGAGCCAAGGGCTTAGTGTTGTTTTCGTATCCTACAATACCATATACCCAAGTAATTACTATGGACGGAGCTTAAAAGAGTGAAGCGCACGTACGAATATCAATCCAATCATAGAAATCCTTCTGTGACTTCTTGCCCATATCTTAGTAATTGCTGGGGCAAGAACATGCTCAAGCAACCAGGGTGATGTTTCCAATCCGACTATCCCCGGAAAGGCATGTCCAGAAGGCATGTCCAGTGCGCTATATTCATTACTTACGATCAAGGAATCCTTTGGGTCGCCAATCTAATGTACTTTTTCTACAAACCCACAAGAAATATCGTGCCTCGCCTCGTAATCAAAGACCAGTATTCCGGGGCTACGCGTCCATCCAGCGAAAAGCAAATCTTCGACACGACACATTCAACCGAGCCTCATCTTAGCGCCGTGGGGGCAGCTTTCCCCGGAGAGGCCAAAGGCAATAACCGCATCAAGCTCTATGTCGGCCTACAAGATTATAGGGACAATTTCATGGCCTTGGATACTCCACGCAAGGTTCTCCATGCGACATATGATCTCTTGGAGGGTGCGCTGTTCTGTTCTTGGATCAAATCCTCAATTTTGTTGTCGAAAATAAAAATGCAGATTTCATGGATAAAAGGAAAGCGAGTGAGAATAGGACGATTCAACGTGTATCCTCTGTCTTTTTTGCACCCGTATCTCACTATAATGCATCACTGTATTAGTTGGCCAAGGGGGGAGGGGGGGAAATTGTGGCGCAGGTTGCTTCTGTAATATCACCAATGAGGAGTAGGGGTACCTGCACGAGGCCGACGTCAGCATCATGGTTCTCGGACGCAGCAGAACAACTATATTATTTACGTGCTTGCGCTCTGGCCTCCACACTACGTTTTCCTTACATACGGTTGTTTGCTAGTCCAATTGTTCATTTTCGTTGAAATACCGGCTGCGATAAATTTCATTCTTAATTGTCTCTCTAATAATTGAATTCTTTTGTTGATTATGATCGTAGTAGCGGTGATGAGGAGAGGCAGTGTGTATTTTCCAGGCTGTGTATCCATTCGATCATGTCCGAACCCGATAGTAACATTGATCATGTGATGCTAGTCCGTCACGTGCAGTGCCAGTATATGTTCTGCACTGAATTGTGGCCACGATGTCTACAAACGCTACTGCACCTGCTGAAAGCTCACCTGTTGACACACTTGCGGCAATGTATCCCTGGCACGATCGCGAAACGGTTGCTGCTAATCTACCTCCCATTCGCAGTATCGCGCTCGATGCATTCTATCAGCTTATTGGAAGTGAGCCGCCAACGTCTTTGCACGAGCAAGGGGAAACGGACGGGCAACCAGAAGGCCAAAAACCAAGGAGGGAGAAGAAAGACGAAGAGCAGGCAACAAAGAAGCCTGCAACGTTTGGATCAGTGACGGCGTTTATGAGTGTCGTGAACGGTATCTTGGACGAGTTCGAGGTGAAAAGTACGTCACAACTCTGTTGACCGATGTGAAAGGTGAATTTATTCTTACTGTGCTGTAGATATCGAGTTCCATGCCCGTGGTAACAATTCCTTAGCTGACCACCCCACCACCACGCTCTCCAGGCCAGATATCGTAGCTTGCCACAAAGAGTTCCCTCTAGTTGAAGCTAATGGGAAGTATCATTGGGGCTCCGTTGAAATGGCGATCGAATACCGCTCCGCTGGCCGCACCCGTCAGCAGCGCATTGACCAAGCTATTACCTACGCCGCATATCTCCTCGAGGCTCGACCAGACCTCATTTCAGCACTTGGCCTTCTCGTCAACGATAATGACCTCGTCTTCCTCGTATGCAATGCGTACGAGATCAGGAAACTCGAGCTTTCGAAGCAGGAGGATTATGTCCCACTGCTAACCGCTGTTGTAAAGTACCTTAACGATGGCCAAGGCGCCAATCGTGATAAAACCTTATCGAGGACACTGAGCAACAAGGGCCCCGCGGAACACATTGCCTTCGATGTAGATGTGGCCGGAAAGCAATACCGGGCGTGTCGTCTTCATTACTCGAGTGATCCCTTTGGTCGTCGGTCCAATATCTTTGTGTACAGTCCCCCCGGCACGGTCGTGGTTGAGCTCGTAATTAAAGACCAGTACGCCAGGCTTGCGCGTCGATTGACCGAGGGGGAAATACTTGCAAAGATACACTCAGGTGGACCATATCCTGGCGTGGTCAGAGCCCTGTTCTGTTCCGAGGTTCAAGGGACGCTCTGCGGCAATCGCGTCAAGACCCGTATTCCCCAACAAGATTACGGTACCGAATTTATGGGTTTGGATACTCCGCGAAAGCTTCTTTATGCGATGTATGATCTTTTAGAGGGTAAGGGTTTAGTTATGGATTGATACCTATCCTCACGTTTTCTATAGTCACTCGGGGTCTCTACAATGATCTCAACATTCTTCACCGTGACATTAGCCCATGGAACGTCGTGATCCGTCCTGAATTTCCGGGAAACGGGATACAGACCTCTGCAACAGCATCTCCCGTCTTCATTGAGCATTTGCTCAATAATGAGTATGTCGTAACAGATTTCACGACATGCAGTTGACTTCAGCTGCGCGTAGCGAACCGAAACACAAGACTTCGATCCTTCTTATCGACTTTGGTTATAGTAAAATGCTCGACCACCCCCACCCTTCCGGGGACGGGCGTACGGTAGGCCTCATCTTACTTTATCATAATGTCGCGCTAAAAACGTAAGTAGGGTACACCGATGTTCATTGCCCGGGCTGTTCAGGCTGGAGAACCATTACCGCCTTCTAGATTACCTTTTACCCCCTTGCCAAAGCTCACTGATGGCATCCGTGATGCCTACAGCTCAATTCACCCGCAACGTATGAAGGAGTTTGATGGCCCGTATGAAGATGAGTCTGTGCGGAAGAATGCCCCTCCCGCTACAACTACGTGGCGACATGAACTCCGTCATGATGCAGAATCTGCCGTCTGGACTTGCTTCTGCTGGGGTATCCAAGCTGCGCCAGAGGGTGCGCCAAATGAGCCTATTATACGTGCATACTGGGAGTCATTACTTCCCAACTATGATGGACCTCGACAGGGTTTGCCAACGCAGGATTCGCGGGGGTCGCTTCTCTATACGTTTTCATCTCGCGACAAAGTTTTACATTCCGGGTATGAAGCCCTCGGGAAACTGTTCGGAGGGATGGCAGAGGCAATAATCACGGACTACCACTGGGCTCAGGACCCCAACCGGCAAAAATCGGAATACGTTCATGAACTGCTTCAACGTCTGATCCTCAATTTTGTTATCGAGAATAAAGATGCGGATTTCATGGACAAGGAGAAAGCGAGCGAGCATAGGTCCGTCAAGCCTGGACCCAGTGCCACTTTCTTATCACCATCCGAGAGTGAATCTCGTCGTAGTGCAATATTCCGTTCGTCGCGATCCAGCCAGGGCACCAAGAGGACAAGGAGGATCAAGGAGCCGACAATGACGAGAATCAGGATGATGAGAATTATAATGAAGAGGCGGGGGAGGATGATAAGCATGATGATGAGGAAGAGCAGGAGAAGGACGATGGGGAGGGTCACCCGGTACGTATTCTGCAACCTATCACATCCATCTATGACCTCACGCACTTCTTGCTAGACGAAGAAAGCTCGTACGGAGTAATAATACGGATATAGTCAAATGTCTGTCTGCCTCGTACATCTTTAAATATGTACAGGATGTACCATTGGTTGTGATCTTAATAATACTGGAACCAGGCCCACGACAAAGCACCCTTGAACAATCAGGACGCCACGCCTTAGGTTACTATGCCCAGAAAGCCAGTCTCCTATGGCAGATACACACGTGGTACCCCTTATACCCGCACGCAGGGCCAGAAAGACATATTCGGTTTGCTATAGTCATTACCCAAGCGACCTTTTTGGTCGCCGATCCAATGTTCTTTTCCTACAAACCCACAGAAAAGGTGGTGCCTCACGTCGTCATCAAAGACAGGTATACCAGGACTATGCGTCCATCCAGTGAAAGGCAAATCCTCGACACGACATATCCAGCCAAGCCTTATCTTGGCGCCGTGGGGGCAGTCAAAGGCAATAACCGTATCAAGCTCTGTAGTGGCTTACAAGATTATGGGGCCAATTTCATGGCCTTGGATACTCCCAGAAAGGTCTTTCATGTGACATATAATCTCTTGGAGGGTGCGCTGTTCTGTTCTTGGATCAATCCCTGTAGTTCCTTACAGTTTCCATAGTCACTTGAGCTCTATATGTTGATCACCAAATCCTTCATCATGATATTAATCCATGGAACATACTAATCCGACCTGAATTGCTGGAGGATCAGACTGAGGTGTCCTCATCAGCAACCTCTGTCTTTATTGAGCATTTGCTTGACACTCAGTATGCTACAACTCATTTCACAAGTTGCAATTGCTTATGGTTGGATGTAGGAAACCCAAACACAGGTCTTCCGTCCTCCTTATTGACTCTGGTTGTAGCAAACTCCCTGGTTCTTCTGATCCTCCTGGAAGTGTCATAAATTCCATCTGACATTGTAGGTGTTTGAGGCTAAGGTATCAATAGGGCATACCGATCTTCATTGCCCATGCTGTTTACATGGGGAAATCATTACTGCCTCCCAATGTAGCTTTCATTGTATTACCAGAGCTTGCTGATAGTATTTGTGATGTGTATTGTTCAATTCACCTGCAATGTATGAAAGAGTTTGATGGCCCATATGAGGATAGTTTGTGCAGATGAATGGTCTTCCCACTACACCTACCTGGTGCCATGAACTCTGTCACAATGCAGAGTCTGCCATCTGGACCTACTTCTGTTGGGCTATTCTAGCTGTGCCAGAGGGTGTGCCAGAAGAGCATATTATATGCATATACTGGAAGTCATTACTTCCCAGCTATAATGGACAGGGATTGCCAACACAAGATAACTGGGAGTCACCTCTCCAACTGTCCTTCCTCTTGTACCAGGGGGAAATATTCTGTTCCCAGAGTAGTGAAATTCAATTTCATCTCTATTATATTTGTAAGTGAGGTATGAATGATGAAAGTTAATATAGACTCACATTGCAAGCAACATGCCATACACCTTTGACCAGTTAGGGTTCACCATTGCTAATGCATCATCAAGTACCTCTGTCAATAATACTATATATGAGAAATTACTCCAAAAAGAATATAGAGAACATGTACCAGAGAGGTAGTTGCTTTGCTTCCAAGGTTTTTCCCAAACTCCATAGTCAAGACTTGTAGAATTTGCATCTCTAGTGGTTGCAGCCTTTACTTGACATTTTGTAACTTCTACAATAATCTTATTGTCATTGGGTGTTACCACAGCTTTTGCAGCCATTAAACCTACTGTCATATGGTGAGAAGCTGAGGAGTTGGTCAGTAGAACAAAGATAAGGGGCTGGCAAGTTAAGCATACTGTCATTGCTTGTGATCAAGTATTCTCTCCTCTAGTCTGGAGAGGAAAGGTGGTACCAGGGTTGACTCCAGAAGCTGATTCACTAGTCAAAGTAGTAGCCAGCAAGTTGGACATGATACTACTGCAGTGTTGCTTGCATTTTCCACAGTAAGTAACTGATTCCACTGTAGTATATTCTGTTGTATGTAATCATTACTTAGAATAACTGCTAGGCAATAAAGAACAAACATAAATCATACCTTCCAAACTTTGTATTCTTGACTGTCCTCAGGCATACCATTTAGCTTCTGGCATTTAGCACAGAGTTCCTCCAATGATTTGTGAGGGAAAAGTCTACCACATCCATCACCAGATAATGATTCAGAGGTTCTGGCGCATGATTCCATGGGATTAGCAGAAAGGCAGTGACAGTAACACTGAGGTTGATGATAGAAAAGAGGAATAACATGGGGGAGAGGGGAAAGGGAACACATTTATTGGTATTGCAATAAGTCCTGGTCAATTCTGTGTTAAGTACCTTTTATATACTTCACCATACTCCCACTTCCATCTGCAGCCAAACCAACACACTACGCTTCAGACCCCAACCTACCAGACACAGTCATCGACCTGTTGTTTGTATCAGGAGTGTTACTGTATATCCCCACCCATGCTATCCAGGAAGGCGATTGATATAACTCAGATCATGCCCCCCTTCTAATCAGAATTCCCATTCCACAAATGGATGTTGTCATTGAAAGATTGACAATTCCTAAAGAGTTGGAAGAGGAAACCAAATTCCTGATGGATATCACAGAGGGGATAAACAACAAGAACTGGCCAATGAATGATGTAGATGAGCTGGAGAGAGCTGTTGCTGAATTGGGAGTTTTATTTGACAGGTCCTGGAATTGCAACACAAAGAAGACCAAAATCACCACTAGGTCTAAGACCTGGTGGAACGTAGAATGCTCTGAGGCTCTTGCAACTCACCATGTGGACCATAAGAACAAACGCAAATGGAACACCTTTCGGAAGACCACAAGGAAAACAAAAAGGGCCTATTTTGACAAGAAGATACAAGAAATCTCGGTCAATAATCAACGCCCATGGGATCTCATGCTGTGGGTAAAAGGACACGCTCTCCTGGCTACTGAAGCCATTTGCCACAATGGTCGACCTTGTCTTACCATGGACAATCTATGGATGGCCCTTGACCAACACTATAACTCGGCCCAAGACAGACCAGTTAACACAGTGATCCTGGAAGAACTTCCACTGCCTACAAGTATGCAGAATAGGACTTGGGTTGATTTCTCTCTCCTAGAAATGAGAGAATCACTCAAAGATACCTCAAATTCTTCCACCCCCAGCCCCAACCATTTATCCTGGTCATACCTCAAACAGATTGTCGCCATCGATACTTGTGCCAATCTCTTCCTCTGAATCAGCTGCGTATGCCTGTCCCTTGGACACTGGCCCTCACACTTCAAAAAATCAGTGTTGGTAATCATCCCCAAACCCAACAAACCCAACTACTCCACTCCAAAGGCTTTCAGACCCATCATCCTTCTCAATACGTTTGGCAAGCTAATAGAGAAAATGCTGGCCAAATGACTCCAATTCGAGGCAGTGAAATTTAAAGTTCTCCACCCTCACCAACTGGGAGCTATCCGTCAATGGTCCACCAAAGATGCCAGCCTATTCCTTACTCACATCATCCAGGGAGCATGGACAAAGAAAAAGAAAACATTGGTGCTTGCATTCGATGTGGCCCAATTCTTCCCCTCCCTCAACCACGACCTCCTTACCAACATCCTCACTTGGCAAGGATTTCCTCCTCAAATCGCAGGATTCTTCAATAATTATCTCTAAGAATGCCACACTACCTACCTATGGAACAACAAAAGTTCCCCTGAATTCGACATGGCAGTGGGAGTAGGTCAAGGCTCAGCCCTTAGCCCTATTCTCTCCACCCTTTATCTCGCCCCCCTCCTTCGAATATTTGATGTACATATGGAGGAACACCACAACAAATGGGACTTTGATGTCTTAACATTTGTGGATGATGGTACCCTTGTTGCTCAATCCCTGTCCCTCGAAAGAAACATTGAGATACTCCAACACATGTATTGCAAAATGGAGTAGCTCATGAATGAATTTGGCTTAGTGATTGAACACAGCAAGTCTGAAGTCTTTCACTTCACACATGCAAGACAGGACTCCAATCCCTCCATCGATTTGGGATCCCCTCCATTCACTGGTCATACCCCCCTCAAGCTGAAAACCCACTGGCATTACCTTGGTTTCTACTTTGACAGGACGTTAACCTTCAAGGAGCATGTCCGTTACTATTCCGCCAAGGCAATATCCTTGATCAAGGCGATGAAAATGCTAGGAAACTCCATACGTAGTCTGTCCCCTAGCAACAAAAGACTACTATACCATTTGTGTGTCATACCAGTGGCAACATACGGATATCAATTATGGTTTCATGACAAGTCACAAACAAAAGGTACTTGTGAAATCCTCAATAAAATGCAACAATGGGCGGCCCTCTGGATCACAGGGGTCTTCCAAACATCTCCCACTGGCGGCATTGAGTCCCTGGTGGGACTCATGCCCATTAAACTCCATCTCCGAAAGCTGGCTGAACAACAAACATTGAGGCTTCACACATTGGATGATGAACACGTGCTGGCAAGATTGACAAAGGAATATCATTCTTTCCCCCATTGACTTCACATCAAGAATTTCACAGAGATTCAGAAGAAGAAGATGCTTGGAGCTGTGATGGACATTTCCCACCCTACCCCCGAGACTCGTTATGTAGAATCTTTTAACTCTGTTTCTAAAACTCTCTGGCCTGGATGTAGGTTACTTGACCGCTTCCATACTAATGTATCTTTTATAGGATTCAACTGGGACAACCCCCACCTCTCAAAGACACTTTGGGACAATGTAACAACGAATGCGATGATGGACTTCAAGTCCATCATTATTGGCACAGATGGCTCTGTCCACCCCAACCCCAACCTGCTCGCTGGCCAGTTCATGGCAGCAGCTACTATTCAGCACCTAGATGGAGGAAGTTCTATCATGAAGAGACTTAGAGGAACAACGTCGACTGACACAGAACTGGTGGCACAATACCTAGGAATTACCAAAGTACTTGCCACTGATGACTATGACCAGGTTGAACACATCCATGTGTTTACCAACTCCCTCACAGCCTCTCCTCACCTCAAAGGTGCTCTTGACTTGGTTCAACAAGTCTGACCAACACCGCCTCTTGTTTTATCACACTCCGTCGAAGTGTAAGTACGGAATACAAAAAGCCACACATGACTGGATTCAGACAGTTGCCTGGCCCAACCAGGGTAGAAATCACCGAGTACCCAACTCAATTGCCTACCTATGCAAGAAGTCCGCCAAACGCACCATCCACACATGGCAGGCCATGTTTGGGTTCAAGAAATACAGCGGTAGCTCTTTCCTCCACCTTCCAGTGCGAGTGAATGGGGCCTCTGCTTTACTGTCGCACACCAAGTCCAGTCCATGGATATGAGAATGTGGATACCAGCCACAGCTCTTTGCAAGAATGTGTTGCGCCATCCTATGCCACGCCCCTATTGGTGAATACCAACTTTGGTTCTTCCCCAATGAGGATTTATCTTGTCACCACTGCGCCAATCAAATGGTCCAAACTAGGTCGCACATCCTCTATTGTTGTAACAACTTCAATCACCACTTTGGTGTTGACACTATCAAAACACTTGTCAATTTCTTGCATCGCAACCCCTCTACATTCAGCTTCCCTCTGGAGCCTGTATGCCCTCATATCCATGCTGGTTCAATACCTCCATTACATTGTCATCAAGTCCATCAGAGGTTTGGGTCCGCACCCGCGTGAGTCCTTTCTTCTTTTAAATTTTTCTTATGCTTCCCCAGTTATGGATTTCAATTTCATTTCTCTATCTCTCCCATCCCGCTCATCTACTATTTTACATAGTTTTCATTCAATATCCATCATTCCCATGGTGTCTGGGCAAAATGCTAGTACCATTTGTTGTTCCCCCTTGTGATTGCGAGTCGATAGTTTCTATCAATTTCTCTCTCTCTCACTCTCTCTTTCCCGAATTCCTTCTATCTCTCTTTCCCACTGATCAACTTAGGTACCAAACATCTCTCTAGTGTACACACTAGATGGCGTCGAGTCTCATGGGGTTAGTGTACTTATTAGTTTACTTTCCTTGCTCTGAACATTCTGTATGTTCTACCTGTGTATGTATGTACATGCAGACTGCGATCAAGCACCACTATATAAATTGTTGATTTAAAAAAATAAAAAAAAATAAAAAGGGATTGAGCGACAAGGGTACCATCATCCACAAATGATAAAATGTCAAAGTCCCATTTGTTGCAGTATTCCTCCATATGTATGTCGAATATTCGAAGAAGGGGGGCAAGATAAAGGGCAGATAGAATAGGGCTAAGGGCCAAGCCTTGACCTACTCCTACTGCTGTGTTGAATTCAGGGGAACTTTTGTTGTTCCACAGGTAGGTAGTGCGGTATTCTTAGAGATAATTATTGAAGAATCCTGCAATTTGAGGAGGAAATCCTTGCTGAGTGAGGATGTTGGTAAGGAGGTTATGGTTGAGGGAGGGGAAGAATTGGGTGACATGGATGTCATAGCTTTGTTGTATGGCATAGGTGTATCAACTAAGCATTTGCATATTATGGAGGCAAGCAGCAAGCGAATTCCTGTATTTGTTGCAATGGGCAACAGATGTGTTATCCCCTCATAGATCAGGGTGGCAATCAGATAGTTGTCTTTTGATAGTGTTTCGAAGTTGTAGGCAGGCGGTGTTGCATGCGGATTCAATATCAAGTAGGGGAGGGATGGTATGCAGCTGTAATCCAATGGGCTGGATAAATTCCTCATTGTTGAGAGTGATGGAATACTTGGGCAATGAGTGGAGGATATCATCAAGGTCTGGCAATACAGGCGGTCCATTGATGATGTTGGCAGCGATTTCGGTAGTATTGATAATGGTAGCTGTGGTGGCTGGTGCTGAGGCTGGGTGGGTATTGGAAGCATTGAGAGACATGGGGAGTTCAGATATTGTGAGCTCTTTTATAGGTTTCGAGTATATCCTTTGTGTTTCGGAGGTTTGATGCAGGTTCCCATGAATTTTCAGAAGTGTGATAGCCTTTCCACTTGATTAGGTATCTGAAACAATTATTTACCCTTTTATGGTGGAGAATGGCCTCGACTTCATATTCTTCTTGATCATCAACAAGGAGAGGGAGGGGTTGAGATGTGTGTTGTCCATAGATCGTGTCTTCAATTGCAGGGGTAAGAAGAGAGGCATGAAACTTGTTATAGATCTTTCACGTTTCAGGTAATTTTAGCTGAAACACAATGGGTGAGATCTTCTTGATGATTGTGAAAGGTCCTTCCCTTCTTTGGGCAATTTTCCTATTTGCGAAGTTTATTGGTAGGTGTTTGTTTTCTAGCCAAACTTTATCCCCTTTGTTAAAGTTTGGTAACCTATAATTTGCAGTTTGTTTGGCCATGATTTCATGGGCATGGTTGTGTGCTTTGAGGGCTCGATATTGAGTGTTGGATAGTTTCTTGAGGTGATCCTCGGTGGCAGGGACATTTGTTGGTTCCAGAGTAGTGGGAAATGCTTTTGGTGCATAGCCATAGAGTAGCTGGAAAGGTGACTCCTTTTGTCCAGCATGGAGGTGGTTGTTATGAGCAAATTCATAGAGTGAGAGGAACTTTGCCCAATCATTTGGTTGAGCTGAAGTGGCAAGTGCTAAATATAGCTTGATTTCCTGATTGATCCATTTGGTTGATCTGTCAGTTTGTGAGTGATAGGCTGTTGAATAGGCAGGGTTGATGTTAAGTAGTTTATAGAATTCTTACATCACTTTGGCAGTAAATCACAGATCTTGGTTGGAGATGATCTTGTCAGGTATGCCATATTTGGCAAAGAGGTGGTCAACCAATAGCTGTGCAATCTGTTGTGCATCAGCACTTTTGGTAGTTGGCACTAGAATTATCCCCTTCAATAAGCCATGGTCCACTATGGATAAAATACAATCATATCCTTGGGACAGGGGGAAATCAGTGATAAGGTCCATTGATATCTGGGAAAATGGATGGGTCAACTTGGGGGTGGGAATAGGTTGTAGTGGTGGCTTCATTGGATGATGGTTAATCTTGAATTGCTGGCACTTTGGGCATCCAGTGACATATTCATAGACATAGTCCTTGATTCCTGGCCAATAGGTGTAATCCAGTATCTTGGATAGGGTAGCTGCTGCTCCTGGGTGGAGGTTTGGTAAGGCATTGTGGGCATGTTCAGTGATCCAGTGTTTCAATCCAGGGTCATTTGGAATGATGACTCAGTCAGCATTGTGTGGGAGATCACCATTGGGTGTCTCATCAAGATCAGGGTTGATCATATCACGATGTTGATGTACTTTGTCAAGATCAGCCTCAGTGAGGAGGTGCACTATGGTATTGTCAAATATGGTCACTTCCTGGTTGTCTTTGTCATCAGGAGTGTGGTCAGGTCATCATGATAATGCATTGGCTGGGCCATTCTTTTGGCCAGGTATATGCTTAACCTTCAGCTGAGGTTTGAAGCATTCCATATAGGCTGCCCAATGGGCTTGGCGTCAATTAAGGGTTTGGGGTTCCTTGAATCGGAATAAGTTCTCGTGATCACTCCATACAGTGAATTCATGTTTGGCTCCTTCCAAATGGTGGCGCCATTCTTTTAAGGCTCATATGATAGCTAGCCATTCTTGCTCTGAGCAGTGGTAGTTTTGTTCTGTCAAGTTGAATGCTCTGGAGATAAAGGCAATCGGGTGCTTTACTCCATTATCATTGCGTTGGGTGAGGACAGCTCCTGAGGCATATACAGAGGCATCAGTTTCGATTTCAAAGGGTTTGTCAGGATCTGGCACAATCAAAATAGGCTTCTCCATGAAGTATTTCTTCAGATCTTCGAAGGTGGCTTGGTGCTCATTGGTCCAATGGAATTTAACATTTTTGGACATGAGGAAGTTTAGCAGTGCAGCATGTTGTGCATAATTCTTGATGAATCTTCTGTAGAAGTTGCAGAATCCAATAAATTTTTGCATATTGCAGGTCGTTTTGGGTACTGGCCAATTCTTGATTCCTTCAAGTTTGGCTGCATCCATTTTAATGGATGATGGGGAGATTACAGCACCAAGGTACTTGAGGCATTGTTTCTCGAATTCACATTTCTCGGGCTTGAGAAATAGGTCATGTTCACAAAGTAGTTTTAATACTTCATGGATAAGGTGTCAGAGTTCTTCTTGTGTTTTTGCATGTATGAGAATATCATCCATGTATACAAGGACTCCTCCTTTGTTGATCAGGGGGTGGAATATGTGGTCCATCATGGATTGGAAAGTGGCTGGGGAGTTGCACATCCCAAAGAACATCACAGTTGGTTCATATAGGCCTTTTGGTGTTCTGAATGCAGCTTTCCATTCATTGCCTTTTCGGATGCAGATATTGTTGTATCCAGCGCATACATCAAGTTTGGTGAACCAATTTAATCCTTTGAGTTTGTTGAGTAATGACAAAATGAGTGGAATCGGGTATGTGTTCTTGATGGTGTGACTATTGAGATATTGATAGTCTTGACATAGGCAGAGTTTTCCATCTTTCTTCCCTACAAAGAAGAAAGGTGAGGCCATAGGTGATTTCAATCATCAAATGTAACCTTTGGCTAGGTTCTCCTCAATGAATTTATTGAGTTCATTGGTCTCTTGGGGTGATAGTTGATAGGTGGGTCCAGTTTTTGGTTCAAAAGATTCTTTCATCTCAATCTTGTGATCCCATGGTCAGGTAGGTGGGTATTGTGAAGCAGCTTGTTTGCTAAATATATTGAGGTAGTCATGAAAATTGGCTGGTACAATTTTCAGAGGGTTGGTCTCTCTTTTCTCTCCATATTGCTGGGCAATAAACTGGGAGGCATTGGCTTTGAAGTTTATTTCTTCGAATGTGGCAGGTTTAAGGTAGATGTGGTTTACTTGTTCAGTTTCATTTGCACTGTTATCCATGGAGGTGATGAGGCAGTTGAGCTGGGGGTTGTTGATAAATGGGGTTCTCCATTTCATAGTTTTCCTTGACCAATTGACTTCTGGGTTGAATTGCAATAGCCAGGGCATTCCTAAGATTAGGCATGGCATTCCTAGTCCAATGATTCTTGGTTTTAGAATCATTTGTTGTCTGTCTATGGTGAGTCTAAGAACAGCATTATAGGTAGCTTGTCCTTGTCCATTGGTGGTTCCATCAGCATTAAGGATGGTGACTGGTGTGTCAAGTGGACAGGTTGGTAGGTTCCATTGTTCTACAAGAGATGGGTTGATATAATTTCCAGCTGCTCCTGAATCTAGGAGGGCAAGGTGTTCAGTAGTTGTGGTAGGTAAGTGGACAGTAGTTGGAACATAGATAGTATTGTTCTTTGGAACAATGTTAATGGTGGTAATTTGTTCAGTGTCAGGTTTGCGAGCTGGGTTGGGTTGGGGGTAGTCATTGTGTTATGGCATTGAATAAGAAATCTGCAGTTTCTTTATAGTTTGAGATCTAGATGCAGTAGCTAGTCTCTTCAGACAAAAGACTTAATTAGGTCTTTGTCAGGATGACCGTCTGCAATGTTGAAGAGTTCTTCTATCTCTTCATTGGAGGTGTCTTCCATTACATTCGCAATTCAGGTAGACTTGAATCATTGCTTGCTTTGGTCAAAGCATTTGGACTTATAAGTAGCATTCTTTGACATGCTGGCATGGTTCTTTCCATGGCTTTGTTGTAGGCAATTTCTGGAGAAATGTCCAGTGGATTTGCATGTGAAGCATTTTTGTTCATTGTATAACTTCCGGAGTTCAGGTGATAAGATAGCATTGAGTTGGGCTGTGGCAAGTTTTGTGGCCATGCAGGCAACTTTCTGGGTAGTTGTGTTCGAATATTCATCATTATCTGATGATGCTTCTTCCTCAGATTCTTCTCCTTCTTCATCAGATCCTTCTCCCATTGGGTAAAGATTATTGAGCTGCTGCTCAAGGATGTGGTTGACGTCCATGGGACCATAGCCTGGGGGGTTACTGCTTCTTTGAGTTGGCTGGTAAGGTCTTGCATAAGACATTGAACTTGATGCTTTCGGAGTGCAATATTTTGAGCAATGGGAGGTATGTCATACTGAGTGACGATGTCCTGTTGAGCTAAAATTCTGTTGTAGGTATGCCATTGTTGCTGCATTTTGTGTGGCTGTGTACCAAGCATTGATGTTGTTTGGGGTGGGGTTCTGACTGTAGACAAGCCTTTTGTAATACAGATCCAGTCCTTTAATGAAGAACGTGATTTTGGTCTCTGTGTGAGTGATTCCGGCTCGGGTACACATATTCTTGAATTGCTCAACATAGACTGCAGTGGGTCATCCATTCTGGGTGATATTAGATAGTTGATCAATGGCAACAAGAGTGTCGTTTGCAGGTAGAAACGAAGTGTCAAGTTCTGTGAGGAACTGTTTGATGGTCTGGGTGAGGCTGAAGACATTGTTGGTGGTGTGTGAGATGGTGTAGGCTTGTTTCCATTGCCTGGCCAATCCTTCCATGCTAAGGAGGGCATACATGATTTTGGACTTGTCATTTGGTAGATTGTTGGGCTGTGATGCAAAGTAGATCTGGAGGTTCTGTTTCCAGTTGGGATAGTCAAGTGGGTCACTGTAGAAAATGGTGGGCTTTGGGAGTTTGGGGTCTGGCATGTTTGATCCTGTGAGTGAGTTTGGTGGCAGGCTTGCTGGGGAGTTTGATGGGGACAATTGGTGGGTTTGTGGCTGTTGGGTTGTCCTGAGTGTAATTGGAGGTCCTGGTGTTCTGGTCATCTGCTGGTGGGTGCTGGGAGGTACCACTGGTTGGGTTGTCTGATAGCTGGTTGACTGATAGTTGGTCATCTGGCTGGTCTGACTTTGTTGAGCTTCCCTTTCTCTTTGTTCTCAGAGTAGCTGGAGGGCTCCAGCAAGTGGGTTTGGTGAGTTTGATATGTTGTCATCAGATTCACATTGGGGCTCAAGTTCTGGTATCTGGGGTAGTGGCTCTTCAGAGTGCTCACTTCCGTGTTCGGAGTGCTCAGGGTTGTCTGAGTGTTCAGACTTGGTGGAGATGGTTTCTTGGTACTGTCGGTCAGACTTCTGGGATTGCTGGGATTGCTGGGATTGTTGTTGTAAGATCACTTGTTGTGCCCAGTTGGATTGCATGTAAGCAGGTGTCTAATAAGACTCTGAACTCTGTCTTGGGGCAGGTTCACTGGTTCTAATCCTACTAGCTGTGGTGTTAGTCAAGGGTCGTTCAAAGGGTTGGGAAGTGGTTGAGGTGGACTGTTGGATGGAAGCTGGTGGGGAATATTGAACTAGTTCTGGGTTTTGCCAGGAGGTTCATTGAGTAGGCTCAACACTGTAAGGCTCTGCAGCCTTGGATTGCGATCTAGTCCTGTAGACCAGAGGTGCGGTTGGAGTAGTCTCCTTTTGCTTCATGCAATATCGGACTTGTTCAATCTTTTTTTTTTTTTTTTTTTTTTTTAATATACAATTTATAAAGCGGTGCTTGATCGCAGTCCACATGTACATACATACAAAGGTAGAACATACAGAATGTTCAGAGCAAGGAAAGTAAACTAATAAGTACACTAACCCCATGAGACTCGACGCCATCTAGTGTGTACACTAGAGAGATGTTTGGTACCTAAGTTGATCAGTGGGAAAGAGAGATAGAAGGAATTCGGGAAAGAGAGAGTGAGAGAGAGAGAAATTGATAGAAACTATCGACTCGCAATCACAAGGGGGAACAACAAATGGTACTAGCATTTTGCCCAGACACCACGGGAATGATGGATATTGAATGAAAACTATGTAAAATAGTAGATGAGCGGGATGGGAGAGATAGAGAAATGAAATTGAAATCCATAACTGGGGAAGCATAAGAAAAATTTAAAAGAAGAAAGGACTCACGCAGGTGCGGACCCAAACCTCTGATGGACTTGATGACAATGTAATGGAGGTATTGAACCAGCATGGATATGAGGGCATACAGGCTCCAGAGGGAAGCTGAATGTAGAGGGGTTGCGATGCAAGAAATTGACAAGTGTTTTGATAGTGTCAACACCAAAGTGGTGATTGAAGTTGTTACAACAATAGAGGATGTGCGACCTAGTTTGGACCATTTGATTGGCGCAGTGGTGACAAGATAAATCCTCATTGGGGAAGAACCAAAGTTGGTATTCACCAATAGGGGCGTGGCATAGGATGGCGCAACACATTCTTGCAAAGAGCTGTGGCTGGTATCCACATTCTCATATCCATGGACTGGACTTGGTGTGCGACAGTAAAGCAGAGGCCCCATTCACTCGCACTGGAAGGTGGAGGAAAGAGCTACCGCTGTATTTCTTGAACCCAAACATGGCCTGCCATGTGTGGATGGTGCGTTTGGCGGACTTCTTGCATAGGTAGGCAATTGAGTTGGGTACTCGGTGATTTCTACCCTGGTTGGGCCAGGCAACTGTCTGAATCCAGTCATGTGTGGCTTTTTGTATTCCGTACTTACACTTCGACGGAGTGTGATAAAACAAGAGGCGGTGTTGGTCAGACTTGTTGAACCAAGTCAAGAGCACCTTTGAGGTGAGGAGAGGCTGTGAGGGAGTTGGTAAACACATGGATGTGTTCAACCTGGTCATAGTCATCAGTGGCAAGTACTTTGGTAATTCCTAGGTATTGTGCCACCAGTTCTGTGTCAGTCGACGTTGTTCCTCTGAGTCTCTTCATGATAGAACTTCCTCCATCTAGGTGCTGAATAGTAGCTGCTGCCATGAACTGGCCAGCGAGCAGGTTGGGGTTGGGGTGGACAGAGCCATCTGTGCCAATAATGATGGACTTGAAGTCCATCATCGCATTCGTTGTTACATTGTCCCAAAGTGTCTTTGAGAGGTGGGGGTTGTCCCAGTTGAATCCTATAAAAGATACATTAGTATGGAAGCGGTCAAGTAACCTACATCCAGGCCAGAGAGTTTTAGAAACAGAGTTAAAAGATTCTACATAACGAGTCTCGGGGGTAGGGTGGGAAATGTCCATCACAGCTCCAAGCATCTTCTTCTTCTGAATCTCTGTGAAATTCTTGATGTGAAGTCAATGGGGGAAAGAATGATATTCCTTTGTCAATCTTGCCAGCACGTGTTCATCATCCAATGTGTGAAGCCTCAATGTTTGTTGTTCAGCCAGCTTTCGGAGATGGAGTTTAATGGGCATGAGTCCCACCAGGGACTCAATGCCGCCAGTGGGAGATGTTTGGAAGACCCCTGTGATCCAGAGGGCCGCCCATTGTTGCATTTTATTGAGAATTTCACAAGTACCTTTTGTTTGTGACTTGTCATGAAACCATAATTGATATCCGTATGTTGCCACTGGTATGACACACAAATGGTATAGTAGTCTTTTGTTGCTAGGGGACAGACTACGTATGGAGTTTCCTAGCATTTTCATCGCCTTGATCAAGGATATTGCCTTGGCGGAATAGTAACGGACATGCTCCTTGAAGGTTAACGTCCTGTCAAAGTAGAAACCAAGGTAACGCCAGTGGGTTTTCAGCTTGAGGGGGGTATGACCAGTGAATGGAGGGGATCCCAAATCGATGGAGGGATTGGAGTCCTGTCTTGCATGTGTGAAGTGAAAGACTTCAGACTTGCTGTGTTCAATCACTAAGCCAAATTCATTCATGGGCTACTCCATTTTGCAATACATGTGTTGGAGTATCTCAATGTTTCTTTCGAGGGACAGGGATTGAGCAACAAGGGTACCATCATCCACAAATGTTAAGACATCAAAGTCCCATTTGTTGTGGTGTTCCTCCATATGTACATCAAATATTCGAAGGAGGGGGGCGAGATAAAGGGTGGAGAGAATAGGGCTAAGGGCTGAGCCTTGACCTACTCCCACTGCCATGTCGAATTCAGGGGAACTTTTGTTGTTCCATAGGTAGGTAGTGTGGCATTCTTAGAGATAATTATTGAAGAATCCTGCGATTTGAGGAGGAAATCCTTGCCAAGTGAGGATGTTGGTAAGGAGGTCGTGGTTGAGGGAGGGGAAGAATTGGGCCACATCGAATGCAAGCACCAATGTTTTCTTTTTCTTTGTCCATGCTCCCTGGATGATGTGAGTAAGGAATAGGCTGGCATCTTTGGTGGACCATTGACGGATAGCTCCCAGTTGGTGAGGGTGGAGAACTTTAAATTTCACTGCCTCGAATTGGAGTCATTTGGCCAGCATTTTCTCTATTAGCTTGCCAAACGTATTGAGAAGGATGATGGGTCTGAAAGCCTTTGGAGTGGAGTAGTTGGGTTTGTTGGGTTTGGGGATGATTACCAACACTGATTTTTTGAAGTGTGAGGGCCAGTGTCCAAGGGACAGGCATACGCAGCTGATTCAGAGGAAGAGATTGGCACAAGTATCGATGGCGACAATCTGTTTGAGGTATGACCAGGATAAATGGTTGGGGCTGGGGGTGGAAGAATTTGAGGTATCTTTGAGTGATTCTCTCATTTCTAGGAGAGAGAAATCAACCCAAGTCCTATTCTGCATACTTGTAGGCAGTGGAAGTTCTTCCAGGATCACTGTGTTAACTGGTCTGTCTTGGGCCGAGTTATAGTGTTGGTCAAGGGCCATCCATAGATTGTCCATGGTAAGACAAGGTCGACCATTGTGGCAAATGGCTTCAGTAGCCAGGAGAGCGTGTCCTTTTACCCACAGCATGAGATCCCATGGGCGTTGATTATTGACCGAGATTTCTTGTATCTTCTTGTCAAAATAGGCCCTTTTTGTTTTCCTTGTGGTCTTCCGAAAGGTGTTCCATTTGCGTTTGTTCTTATGGTCCACATGGTGAGTTGCAAGAGCCTCAGAGCATTCTACGTTCCACCAGGTCTTAGACCTAGTGGTGATTTTGGTCTTCTTTGTGTTGCAATTCCAGGACCTGTCAAATAAAACTCCCAATTCAGCAACAGCTCTCTCCAGCTCATCTACATCATTCATTGGCCAGTTCTTGTTGTTTATCCCCTCTGTGATATCCATCAGGAATTTGGTTTCCTCTTCCAACTCTTTAGGAATTGTCAATCTTTCAATGACAACATCCATTTGTGGAATGGGAATTCTGATTAGAAGGGGGGCATGATCTGAGTTGTATCAATCGCCTTCCTGGATAGCATGGGTGGGGATATACAGTAACACTCCTGATACAAACAACAGGTCGATGACTGTGTCTGGTAGGTTGGGGTCTGAAGCGTAGTGTATTGGTTTGGCTGCACATCGAATAGACCTCACTAAGTTGAGGGCTTTGGTGATCATGAGGAGATGGTCTGCACTCACCAGATGTTGGTCCATTGAAGGGTCCCATAACTCAGATCGGATATTGATGTCCCCACCCAACAAGAGGAAGGGTGGGAGGTCGAAGAGGCACTCCTCGAGGAAGTGGAGCACAGTGTTGTGACTATCATTGTAAACATTCAACAGTAGTAGTTCCTCTCCTCCTGCGACAAGGGATATGCACAGGAGGTCACAATGTTCTACAACATCCTTTCTAATGGAAGGTCGGAGACATTTGAGTCTCTTGTGAGCAAAGGCAAGGACTTGAGGAGTGGAACAATGATTGATATCAATTGTCCATTGAGGATGGCGCCGGTGTCCAACTTGGAGGACTTCTTCAGCGACAATTGGGTACAAGAGGAGCATCCAGTCCGGGTGGACCAGGCCTCCTATGAGGGGAGATCTGTCATTAGAGACAGATGAAGGGATGTTGCGGAGGTACCTCCACAGGGGTTCTTGTATGAGGAGGAGGTCAACATCACCTCTACATGCAAGGATTGTCTCCATCACTCCATACAATCTTCCAACATTATGAGAGCAGACCTTTAACTCACTCAAAAATGAGCAGGGAGGCCTGTCTTGGTTGTCAGGTGTGTTATTCATTGGGGGGGGTTAGTCTGGCTTTGACTAGCCAGGGATGATGAGGAGGGGGGCAGTGGAACTCCTTTGTTCACTCTCAATTCGAGTGCTTTGTTAGCATGCCAGTCATGGTCGAATTGCTTCTTCCAGAATTGACATTTGTGGTCTGTGGCAAGGTGATCTTTGCCGCAGTTGGAGCACGTAGTGTTGAAGTTCGGACATATTCTAGAAATAGACTATGAGGTCATTATAATAATAATAGACTGATCCGTTACTTTCCAGTAACTTCAATTCCGTAGTAACTTCCTATGAGTTGCTCTGCATACGATGAGAGTCATAAGTACTTGATAGATTATTCTACATAGTACCAATGACTAGTATACTACGTTCCACAGTACTCTGCAGGCACTACGCCGCAGTAAAAGAGAGTCATAAGGAACAATCTATGCATTACTAGTATTTTATGTAGTATGACTTGCCTATGTTACAATATGTATATAAACCCCATGTAGCAGACCTAGTTCTGCATCTTGTTCAATCGAACAACTTCTTCATCATTGCCTATCTCTTTGAGTACAACACCTCTATCGATTTAATCGACTTTGACCTCTACTCCTCTGACGTTAACCACTTCATCAATAATATCTGTCTATCCGAACTACCTTTCTATAGGTATCAGATAGAAGCTTATTATCTTGGTGAGTAGACCCTATGTTCTCTCCCACTGCGTTTACTGCTGCCCCCAGCAAACAACTCGTTACGGTCGTTTCCTCAACACATAGCCTTGTGGGGGCATGGTTCTCCAGTGGGGGTGGCCACAATGGGTGGGTCTGCTTTGTCATTGCCCTTGCAACAGAAGGCAAAGGCACAGTGGTTGGCAGTGGAGTGTGGGCCCTTGCAGTGGGCACAGGTAAACAGTCTCACATGGCATTGGATAAGAGGGTGGCCCCATCTGCAGTATTTAGCACAGAACAGGACTCCTGGGTTGGTGTTGGCTCTTCTGATGCGGAATAAACCTCCATAGATGTTGAGGAACTTGTCCTCAATCTTTGCAATGTTGGCTCCCACCTTGGAGTCCCAGATTTTGAACCACACCATGCAGGTATCGGAGTGTTTGGAGTTGCGTCGCACTCTTGGTTGCATCGCAAATTGGATGGTGTCAGAATGAATGGAATTCCTGATACTGGAGACCATGTCAGCTTCAGTTAGGATCTGCCCTTGTGGTGTTATATAGTTGACATCCATGACTTTCACGAATGATTTAGATTTGGGAAGGGATGCTTCTCCCATAGTAATCCCTCTGAATTTGCTTTTGAGCCACACCTTGACAACATCTAGCTTAGTAGGGGTCTACACCTCTGAGGTGTGGACCATAAGGCCCAACTTACCCTGTGAGGCGGCAATGACCCTAGTCTTGGACTTCTCAGCTATGAGACAAGCATTGAGAGAGTCTATGATAGCTCCAAAATTGGTGACATTGGGGCCAGTGAGGAGGGGAATAATCACTTACTTGCGTGATGGACCATTCAGCATGGAACAAACTACACCAGCTTTCTTAGCTGGCTTTTTGTTCGCAGGGGAGGGGGTAGAGAAAGCAGTGTCGTACATTGCTACTAGCTTCTCATGCGTCAACTCCGGGAATTTACTTGCAAACTCTAAGAGTTTGAGAGGGTCATGTCCTGTGGGCAGAGGGGTGGGGGATTTACCACTTTTAGCTGCAGCAGCTGCATAGGAAGGTTTTATGCCTTCCTTCAGGGGGGAAGGCAGATTAGTGTTAGTCTTGGCAGGCACAGTTGTCTGTGGGGTTTTGCCTTTTTGATCCACGGCAGCCGGTTTTTTGGCAACAGCGGAAATGGGTTTAGAGGCAGTGTTGGGGGTGTTAGCAGGTTTTTGGCCTTTATGTTTTCTCTTGTGTGTGATGGCCTTAAATTCCACCTCGGTGATCATTTGAATGTCATCATTGGAGATACCCGAGTGAGTGACATTATTGCCATTGGTGATACCCAGAGTGACAATGTGTTCAATGACCTCCATGCAGACATCGTCAGGTTTACGGGAGGGGCCTTTGGAGGCCATGCGTTGCAGGGGGGAATCATCTGGCTGGGGAGTTTCCTCAGCGCAGACAATAATCTTACCAAAATTTACCCCTATCCAACCATGGAGGTCATTTCTGTGTTCATCAACTGCAATCTTAAGCCATCCCGCCTTCATCAAGGTTCCCATTAATTTAGTAAAGGCCTGCCCAAAGGCAAGCCCCTCGTCACCGCTCATGTTATATATGCTGCAGGCTTTCACCCACTCAGAAAGCCTTCCGACTTCCCTTACAACATCATTGTAGAACTCCTCCGGACCACCTTCATGCTCCATAGTGTCTTCTTCTTCAACTTCGACCTTGGCTACCAACTCTTCTTTGACTTGGTCAGCCCAATCTTTGCTGTTATTCTTACCCAAGTAATAGTGATTGCCTTCAGGCCTTACTCATTTAGATAACCTGTGGATGGTTCTATCCACATCGTCATTATTTGGAGGGCCCAAGGACTGTGGGGGGAGGGGGGGTGGATGATCTTCTGCTGAGGACCGATGGGGGAATGGTATTACTGTAGGCCTGGTCAGTAGGAATCACAGGCCTAGACATAGAAGGCATCCTAGGGAATAGAATACCAGGAGGGGGCAGAGCCTGAGAGGCTGCGAAGATAGAGGAAGCTGGAACACGTGTTGTGTTCCCAAAGACATCCCCATCACCATCAGGCATAGGCTCTCTTGGGGAGAGATCGGATTGTAATGTAGACATGGTTTATATCCTCTGTACTGTAGACTAGCACCGAGTAATCAACTTTTTGTAAATCGATGGTGGTGGTACGAGTCAAAGAAGGGATGCCAAACTACTACTCTGGCTTATCAAACCCAACGACTGGATCCCGACATGCAAGAACTATACAATCAACTTGGTGAGGTCATCAGCCATGTTCACAATTCCAGAAATGGAGCAAATACTTGAAGCTATCATACTATTAGGCTCAGGCCTCCCCATCCCAATGGACACTGGTACTCCAGAACTGCCACCACCAGGACCCAAAGTGGCATCTTGCCCCCTCTACCATCTGCCACCTCAACCTTACCACCCTACCAGGACAAAGGCCATTACGAGGATCCCTTCTCAGATGTTGGAAGCAGCCAATCACATTAGATACCGACCCGTTGAACTATATAGAGTAGAAGAACTCCCCGAGGACAGTCCCCACTACCAACTGCCCAAGATTGAATGTAACAAAATGGAATTCGTTACTAATGAAGGGAATAATGTTATGTCTGAACCTCAAACCTATGTCAGAGGTTGCAACAAGTTTCCAGAAGCAATACCACTTGTCCCACCACCATGATCCAATGATGCTATTATCAATTCTCTACTTTGACTAGCTTGGAAATACACACCATACTTACATGTATGCGACACCGATGGACTCTACTTATGCACCATCGAGAACAACCTCTACGGCACCTGGAATAATGGTTGGAAAGCATGACCAACTACTGAAGAAACTATGCAGTACATCCACCCCTACATGTACACTCGTAGTCCAGTGCTCGAAGCACTCATTCACCAACAAATTGCTGATGGAATCTATTGTATAGAAATGTGACTGAGAGACTTATCACCAGATGATGAACCCACTGTACCCAGTAGTGACAGCGATGATTCTCCCCATCCGCTATTGCAATCTACTCAAGCCTTTGTTGAGTCACCTGAGTCCTATCTCTCTGAAGAACCAATTGCATCTACGTCATCCCTATCATCCAACTCCAATCATCCTATGGATGCAGTTCTTCCATCACCACTGTCATCGTCATCACCTTCTACCACTTAGTCCTACACATCTTGTGACTGCAGCTGTTCTGATGAATCCTCATCATTGCCATCTGAGATCTTTGAGGATGAGTAAGCACTCATCCATTTTACTATCAACAGTTTCACTTTGCTCTATGTTTAGCTGTTTCATCTTTATCAGTTTCACATTTATCTTTAGTAGTGTTTTACCTTGAAGTTTCATATCTATCAGTTTCACATTGTGAAACATGTTTCAGTCTCATTATCTATACTCCATAGTATTTATAGAAAAGAAGTAGTTAGTATAAATAGCTGACTGTATTAGGAAGTCAAAGCTTAAGCTTTGATCTTCTACAGGGATAGCCTTCTTGATCACCCAAGAAGAGTTTCCATTGGCAGTTGCTGTCAATCAATAGAAGGTTGCTTAATTGCTTATTCTCTACTTGCTCTCATCACTCAGAGCTACGAGATAAATGGGATTCCCATTTCTTGGTTGAGTAATGACAGTTTGATAATGTTTGCTTATCTGGTTACTTGGCTGAGATAGGTATTAAGGCCATACCCTAGAGGTTGCATCCTCTTCGATTGCCCTTAGTAGCCGAATCTGTAACAGTGATAGCATCTTGTACTCAGAAGGTAGTGGCACAGGTATAAACCATGCTTATAGTGCTCCTCTGACAGACTAGCCATCTGCTGACTGAGTTTCACAATAGCATAAGTGATATCAGGTTGCAAGCCAATCATGAGGTACATCAGGGACCCAACTAGTTATTGGTACTTCTGGCGGAACTCAGGGTCAATGATACCCTTGTAGGGCAGGAAGGCACATCCTGCCAGAAGAGGCATTTGAGTCAGCCTTGTGGCAACACCAAATTTAGCAAGAACTTTGTTGAGATATGAAATCTGATTGATGTAGATCCGCTTGTTCTTCCAGTCCCACGAGATAGTCATGCCGAGAAACTCAGTAGTTTCTCCAAGGTCACAACATTCCTATCGTTCCGTGAAGTTTTTCTTCATTTGATAATAGAAGGGGCACTTCTTGCCCATGAAGACAACATTGTCAACATAGACGAGGGCAATCATAATCAAGCCAGTCTTTGGACAGCAATTATAATATACTCCAGTATCAGATAGACATATAAATAGGCAGTTTTTATGTCAACGCTTTTGATCTCCCAGTCTTCGACTGCTGCTAAGGAGAACAGGAGATGAAAAGTTTCATAGCAGACAACTGGAGAGAAAAGCTTGTTGTAATCGAGGCCTTCCTTCTGTGAGAAACCTTTTGCTACTAGTCAAGCATGGCAGCATCTGTCTGACTTAGTATTGAAGACCCATCTGTTTTTGACAACATTAACACCCTTGGTAGGGCAGTCAACTAACTCATATACATTGTATTTTCTGAGTGCATTGAGCTCTTCAAGGCATGTCTTAAGCCATTGGTCATGCTCAGCAGATGGCAACTTGGCAAGGTTCCAAAATTGGACCAGCTGTGGTGATGGAGAAGTTGCACTGGCCTCAGAGAGACAATAATGGATTAACTCTATACCATCTTTGTGAATTAATTGGCAAAGCTCTTCCTCACTTGGCTCAAGCATGGGCAAATCAATGTCAATGTTCTGCTTATGTGCTGGCAGGGGAGGTTGCAGCCTATCAGGCACATACTCATTTTCTCCTGGAATGCAATCACCAAGCCCTGGAGGGGCATTAGGTCAGCTAGGATTCCATTGTCCTTATCTTGGCTGACCAAAAGGTTTGTACCTTTCATAGTCCCTAAGAATATCCTTCAGGTGTTGGCAGTTGCCATAGACATTTCCTTCTCTTCATGGAACCTGGAGAGTGGTTTGATCATGAAGTTTTCTTAGTGCTTCAATGTCCGGATGAGGAATGAAGGTCCCTTTCAGAATGGGTATGGAAGCCCAGTCATCAGCACATGGATTAGGTGCAGGTGCAACCTCCTCAACATCATCCTCAACCTTAACTCCTCCTGGAGACTGAGACAGCATAGGTGGAGAGGAAGTTGGAATCAGATCCTTGTAGGATAATCCTAGAGAAGATCCTCTAGAAGAGGAAGAAGGCAGAGGCAACTGAGTCCACTCTCTGGGACTAGGAGTAGGAGTTCATGGGCAAGGAGGTGCTAGCAGTGGTCCAGTGCACAGTACACTCAGACTGGATAGTCTTGGAACAAATCCATCTTCAGAAGGGAAAGAATTTAATCTCTCATTCAAATTGCTTTCTGTAGGTGGCAATATACCTTGTCATTTGGACTGTGATGGACATCTGGGAAAATAGAGTTCATTGAAGACAGCATGGGGGGAGACAAAGATAGAATTGTTCCACTAATGGCACATAAACTTAAAGTTGCTGCCATCACCTGCATAACTGATGAAGATCATCAATTCTGATTTGGGCACAAGTTTGTCTTGCCACACCTCATCAGGCAGGTATACATAGGCCCCACAACCAAACACTTGGAGATGAGAAACATCAGGTTTCCTTCTGAACCATGTCTCATAGGGGGTGACCCATTTCAGGCACTTCATAGGTGTCCTACTATAGATATGAGCAGCCATATCAAATGAAAACTCCCAGTAGCTAGCTGGAAGGCATGCTTCAAGTCACATAGATTGTACCTTTTCTAGAAGTGTTTGATTAAGACATTTGGTGTGCCCATTTTGTTTGTTATGACCTTAGTCTACAACTCAGGTAGCAAGTCTTTGGATAAAGACAAGAAGGTAGAGAAAAGAGGAAGGGATGATACGATTGGTAAAGTGTAAGGAATACATCAAGTATTACTACACTTTATATACTAGTGGTGAGCTCTAAGAATAAAGGAACAGAGTAAAGGAGTCATAGAGGACGAGTAGAATGAGTTAGTAAAAGTACAGCCTTAAGAAGTGAAACAGGGGTGAGACGGATACATAGGGCCAACGAGTATGACGGGTGCATAATAGGAATGGACTGTCTATCTATAGTTCATAACAATACCTCCCTTTTTACATTCATGACCCCATGAAGTGTTATAGTCTACTTGTCTTCTGGTTCTTTGTGTAAGGCATTGACAAGTTGGCATTTAGTAGGGCTGATCATTGGGGTTCCCAACTTGTGTTGACATCCAATCCAGAAGGGGGCATGGTCTTGTCCTCCTCTAAAAAGGGTGATGGTGTGACCTTTGAAGGTGGTGGTATTGTTTGTTTCTGCTGTGACTAGATTATGGACTATCTCTTGCCAGTAATTGTCATTGAGTTGTCCTCCATCTTTGAGTGTGAGATATGATTGGGGTGGATTAAAGATGATTGGTTTGGTAGGTGGGTCAAACTCCGGGATGTGTATTAAGAGGTGATCCACTTTGTCTCTCATGTTAGGTTCCATTATTTGTTTGGCTACTGATTTTTTGATTCCCTCTATTCCTTCGTCTAGCCATTCTTCTTTGTTGTCTTTGTTGTAGGGTGGTTTATCAGATAAGGTAGTGGGGGTGTATGAGTTGAGATCCATCAGTCTCCATGCAAGTCTATAGGTAGGGTTGTCGCTGGAATTGGTAAGGTGATTGAGTCTTTCTCCCATCATGACTAGTGCACTTTGGATGCATTGCTTTGCATCAGAGTATACCAATATGTTGAGGTCAATGGCTGCTTTACCCAATAGTTCTTTCATGAGTTTGTGTTTTCTGGTTGACATGGCAGCTGGTAGGGCTCTGGTGGTGGTGACAAGTAGGATATGGCTTAGGGCTTTGGCTTGGATTTGGAGGTTGTGGATGGCATGGGTGATGTATGTGAGTCCTTTGGTGGTGGTGGTATAGTGTTCAATTTGATCTTTAGTGGACTGGGTGTCGAGGAGGTTGTTGAGTTCTTGTTCAAACTCTGTGTTGTTGGCTGGGAAGGGAGTGGGTTTGCATTCGGCATACATAGTGTGTTGTGGAGATAATTGGTGAAGTCTAGGGTGCAGTGGATACAGTGTGAGGTGCATTGGGTGTAGTGATCTCTTGTAATGTGGGGTTTGTTGTTCATAAATGTTGCTTCTTACCCCCCCTTTTTATAGGTTTTGTCCTCGAAATCTTGTCTAAAAATTCCTGAACTGCCTCCTTAGTGTTTCTCAGTTCTGACTCATCTTCCCATGTGTCTTCCTCAGAGGTATACCCTTTTCAGTGTATTAGAAATTGATTTTGCCATCCTTTCATGCAATGTCCTCGGATTTCTTCTACTTCATACTATTCTTCATTGTTGATGATCTTGGGCATTGGTAATGGTGGGGTGCGTTGGCTGTCAAACTCGGGTTTCTGATAGGGGGAGAGGAGTCTGCTGTTGAATACATTATGTATCACCCATGTTTCAGGTAGTTCCAGTTGGTAGCTTGTTTTGCCCATTTTTGTTTTTATTTGAAATGGTCCATAGTGTTTATGATCTAGCTTCTTGGTTGGTCTCGTTGTCCTGATATTGCCTGCTTCCAACCATACTTGTTCTCCTGGATTGTACTCGTGTTCTGTTTTGGTGCTGTTATGTTTCTTCATTTGCATCTGGCTATGTTGTAGCATTTTGATCGTCTCTTGTTGCATATCTTGTAATTCCTGTATCCATTCTGTGATTGCAGGTGCCTTGGTAACATTTGTTATATCTCCTTTCCAGGGGTGTCATCCATAAACTATTTTGAATGGCAAATATCCAGTGGTGGTGTGGGTTTTGTCATTGTATTGGAATTCTGCTGTGGTTAACCATTTTTTCCAGTTGTCTTGTGCATGGTTTATTACATTTCTGAGGTATGTCCCAACCTCCTGGTTGATGCACTCTGTTTGACCATTGGTTTGTGGGTGGTATGCTGTGGATAGGTTTCATTGGGTGCCCATTGCTCAGTATAGTTCTGCCATGAATTTTGATGCAAATTGTGGTCCTCTGTCACTGATGATTCTGCAGGGTATTCCATACGTTCTCCATATATCATCTCAATAGATATCTCCTAGTTCCTTGGATGTTAAGGTGGTGTTGACTGTGCACAGTCTGATCATTTTGCTGAAACGATCAACTATAACAAGTATTGTGTCATATCCCTCTGACTCTGGTAGTGGTCCTATCATGTTGATTGATATTTCTTCCCAAGGTTCCGCTGGTGTTGGTAGTGGGTGAAGATGCATTGTCGGTCTTGTTCGGAGTATTTTGTTTCATTGGCATGCCTCGTACCCTTTGATATATTGTTTGATGTCATTGCACATTTGAGGCCACCAATAACTCCTTTTAAGGAGTTCAATCATTTGGTGTTGTCCTGGGTGTCCTACATCTGTTTCATCATGATGTTGTCAGAGTATTTCTTGTCATATTTGGCTGTTGGGTGGGGCATATATTCTTCCTTTGAACATCAGTATTCCATCTGTCTCCCATATCTCCTTTGGTTGTTTCTCTTTTTCCTTCAGCCACTGTGTTTCCCTTTTTGTTTCCTTTCATAGTCAGTGTTTCAGACTTTCTTCTCCTGAGATCTCCCAGATTTTTCGGATTGCAGTAATTGTGTTGTTGTTGAATAAGTGGTCGGGTAGTAAGGTAATGTCGGTGTTGTCTTGGGTGGTATCAGTTTTTGTTAGTCTTGATAAGACATTGGCTTTTGTGTTGGTCTTTCTGGGGATGTGTTTTAGTGTGTAATGATATTCTTGTAGTTCTATCTGCCACCTCACTTGTTATCCTATGAGTTGTTGTGGTTTTCAGAAGTATTCCAGGTTCTTGTGATCTGTCCATATTTCGAATGGTTTGTTGGTATTGAGTAGGTATTGTCTCCAGGTTTTGATTGCTTCTTGAATGGCTAGTAGTTCTTTGTCATAGATTTGGTAATTTCATTCTGCTGGTGTCATTGTTCTTGAGTGGAATGCAATTGGGTGCCAGTGTTCTTTTTGCTTCTGTGATAGTACTGCTCCTACTCCATAACCTGATGTGTCTACTTCCACTCTGTATTGTCCCTTATCTTGTGGCATTGCTAATACTGGTTCACTCATGACTTTCTTTTTGATTCTTTCAAATGCTTGTTGCTGTCATTCCAGTGTCCTTCTTCTTCAACTCATGTAAAGGAGCTGCTATGTTGCTGAAGTTGTGTATAAATCGTTGATAGAAGTTTGCGAAGTCTAAGAATTTTTCAACATCTTTTAGGGATTTGGGTGTTGGCCACTCTTTTACCACTTTCACCTTCTCCTCCTCCATTTTAACACTGCCTTGTCCAACCACAAATCCCAATATTGGTATTTCTTCTGCATTGAATATGCATTTTGACCATTTGAAATATAACTGGTGTTTTGCTGCAATGTCAAGAAAATGCTTCATCCTGTCTTCAAGTTCCTGTTGTGTAGTTCCTGGGATGACAAAGTCATCCATATAGTTGACTACTGCCCCTTTGTGTAGCATTTCTTGGAAGACTGTGTTCATTATCCTTTGGAAAGTTGCTGGCGAGTTGCTTATTCTGAAGAACATAACCATTGGTTCAAACAATCTGTTGTTTGTTACAAATGCTGCTTTCCATTCATTGCCTTCTCTGATCTGGACATTGTTGTATCCCCATATAATGTCAAGCTTGTTGAAGACTTTCACATCCTTGAGTCTGTCAATAACTTTGCTTATCAGCGGAAGTGGCATTTTGTCTTTAATTGTATGTTTGTTTAATTTTTTGTAGTCTTGTACTAGTCACTTGGTTCTGTCTTTCTTTGGTATGAAGAAGCATGGGGTTGCATAGGGGGGTTGTGGTGGTCTGGTTTGTCCTGGGGTGGTGTTCTCATCCTCTGAGCAGTGGTAGTTTCATTCTGTCAAGTTGAATGCTCTGGAGATAAAGGCAATCAGGTGCTTTACTCCATTATTGTTGTGTTGGGTGAGGATGGCTCCTGAGGCATACACAGAAGCATCAGTTTTGATTTTGAAAGGTTTGTCAGGATCTAGCACAATCAAGATAGGCTTTTCCATGAAGTGTTTCTTCAGATCTTCAAAGGCAATTTGGTGCTCATTGGTCCAATGGAATTTAATATTCTTGGACATAAGAGAGTTTAGCGGTGCAGCATGTTGTGCATAATTCTTGATGAATCTTCTGTAGAAGTTAAATTTTTGCATATTGCAGGTTGTTTTGGGTATTGGCCAATTCTTGATTCCTTCAAGTTTGGCTGCATCCATTTCAATGGATGATGGGGAGATTACAGCACCGAGGTACTCGAGGCATTGTTTCTCAAATTCACATTTCTTGGGCTTGAGAAATAGATTGTGTTCACAAAGTAGTTTTAATACTTCACAGGTAAGGCATTGGAGTTCTTCTTGCATTTTGGCATGTATGAGAATATCATCCATGTATACAAGGACTCCTTCTTTATCGATCAAAGGGTGGAATATGTGGTCCATCATGGATTGGAAAGTGGCTGGGGAGTTGCACATCCCAAAGAACATTACAGTTGGCTCATATAGGCCTTTTGGTGTTCTGAATCCAACTTTCCATTCATTGCCTTTTCAGATGTGGATATTGTTGTATCTGGTGCATACATCGAGTTTGGTAAACCAATTTGATCCTTTAAGTCTGTCAAGTAGTGACAAAATGAGTGGGATCAGGTACACATTCTTGATGGTATGACTATTGAGATATTGATAATCTTGACACAGGTGGAGTTTTCCATCTTTCTTCCCTACAAAGAAGAAAGGTGAAGCCATAGGTGATTTTGATTGTCAAATATATCCTTTGGCTAAATTCTCTTCAATGAATTTATTGAGTTCATTGGTCTCTTGGGGTGATAGTTGATAGGCTGGTCCAGCTTTAGGTTCGAAAGATTCTTTCATCTCAATCTTGTGATCCCATGGTTGGGTAGGTGGGTATTGTGAGGCAGCTTGCTCGCTGAATATATCGAGGTAGTCATGAAAATTGGCTGGTACAATCTTCAGAGGGTCAGTCTCTCTTTTTTCTCCATATTGCTGGGCAATAAACTGGGAGGCATTGGCTTTGAAGTTTATTTCTTTGAATGTGGTGGGTTCAAGGTAGATGTGGTTTACTTGTTTGGCTTCGTTTGCACTGTCATCCATCAAGGTGACAAGGCAGTTGAGCTGGGGGTTGTCGATAAATGGGGTTCTCCATTTCATAGTTTTCCTTGACCAATTGACTTCTGGGTTGAATTGCAATAGCCAGGGCATTCCTAAGATTAGGCATGGCATTCCTAGTCCAATGATTCTTGGTTTTAGAATCATTTGTTGTCTGTCTATGGTGAGTCTAAGGACAGCATCATGGGTAGCTTGTCCTTGTCCATTGGTGGTTCCATCGGCATTAAGGATGGTGACTGGTGTGTCAAGTGGACAGGTTGGTAGGTTCCATTGTTCTGCAAGAGATGGTCAATGCAATTTCTGGCTGCTCCTTTTTTTTTTTTTTTTTTTTTTGAATCAACAATTTATATAGCGGTGCTCGAACGCAGTCCGCATGTACATACATACAAAGGTAGAATATACAAAATGTTCAGAGTAGGGAAAGTAAATTAAGTGTAAACTAACCCCTCGAGACTTGACGCCGTCTAGCATGTACACTAGAGAGATGTTTGGTACCTACGTTGATCAGCAAGAAAGAGGAAAAGAGGAATTCGGAAAGAGAGAGAGTGAGAGAGAGAGAAATTGATAGAAAGAAACTATCTACTTGCAATCACAAGGGGGAACAACAAACAGTACTAGCATGTGGGAGGGCATTGGCCCAGACACCATGGGAGGAATGGATTTCAAATGAAGACTATCTATAAAGTAGTAGATGAGCAAGGAAGGGGGAGATAGAGAAATGACTTTGAAGACCATAACCGGGAGAGCATAAGAAAAAAAAAAAAAAAAAAAAAAAGGAAAAGGATTTACGCAGGCGCAGACCCAAACCTCCTTTGGACTTGACGATGATGTAACGGGGGTATTGACCCGGCGTGGATATGAGGGCGGTCAGGTTCTGGAGGGAAGCTGAATGCGGTAGGGTTTCGATGCAAGAAATTGACGAAAGTCTTGATGGTGTCTATGCCAAAGTGATGATCAAGGTTGTTGCAACAATGGAGGATGTGCGATCTGGTCTGTACCATTTGACTGTTATAGTGGTGGCATGATAGATCTTCATTAGGGAAGAATCGAAGTCTAAACTCCCTGATCGGGGCATGGCAAAGGATGGCGCGACATGCTCTTGCGAAGAGCTGAGGCTGGGGGCTGCATTCTCATATCCAGGGACCAGACTTGATGTGCAACGGTAGGGCGGAGGCCCTGTTCACTCGCACCGGGAGGTGGAGGAAGGAGCTACTGCTGTATTTCTTGAATCCGAACATGGCTTGCCATGTATGGATTGCTCGTTCAGCGGACTTCTTGTGCAGGAAGTCCATGGAGTTAAGGACTCGGTGATTTCTTCCCCGGTTAGGCCAGGCGACTGTTTGAATCCAATCATGAGTGGCTTTTTGAATACTGTATTTACACTTCGACGGCATGTGGTAAAAGGAAAGGTGGTGTTGGTCTGACTTGTTGAACCAGCCCAGGAGCGCCTTCGATATGAGAATGGATTGTCGCTGGCAGAAATGTGGTGAGCAATCAAGTAGGAGCCAGGAGGCTGCGAGGGAGTCCGTGAACATGTGAATGTGTTCAACCTGGTCGTAGTCATTGGTGGCGAGTACTTTGGTGATTCCAAGGTACTGCGCTACCAGTTCAGTGTCTGTTGACGTAGTTCCTCCAAGCCACTTCATGATAGAGCTCCTGCCATCTAGGTGTTGAATAGTGGCTGCTGCCGTGAACTGGCTGGCAAGCAGGTTGGGGTTGGGGTGGACTGAGCCGTCCATGCCGATAATGATGGATTTTTCGTCCATCGTCGCATTCATCATAATATCGACCCAAAGTGTCTTCAAGAGGTGAGGGCTGTCCCGGTTAAATCCTGTAAAAGATACATTAGTAGAGAACTGGTCAAGTAACCTACATCCGGGCCAGAGAGATTTAGAGACAGAGTTAAAATGTTCTATATACCGAGTCTTGGGGGTGGGGTGCAAAACATCCATCACAGCTCCAAGTGTCTTCTTCCTCTGAATCTCTGTGAAATTCTTGATGTGAAGCCGGTGGGGGGAAGAATGATACTCTTTTGTCAATCTTGCCAATGCATGTTCATCGTCCAGTGTATGAAGCCTTGACATTTGTCGTTCGGCCAACTTTCGGAGATGGAGTTTGATGGGCATGAGCCCCGCGAGGGACTCTACACCGCCTGTAGGAGAAGTCCGGAAGGCCCCAGTAATCCAGAGCACCGCACTTCATTGCATTTTGTTGAGGATTTCGCAGGTCCCTTTAGTTCATGACCTATCATGAAACCATAGTTGATATCCATATGTCGCCACAGGTACGACACACAAATGGTATAGTAGTCTCTTGTTGCCGGGGGACAGACCTCTCACAGAGTTCCCTAGCATTTTCATCGCCTTGATCGTGGATATCGCTTTGGCAGAGTAGAATCGAACATGTTCCTTGAAGGTTAGGGTCCGATCGAAGTAGAAACCGAGATACCGCCAATGGGCTTTTGGTCTGAGGGGGGTGCGACCTGTGAATGGTGGTGATCCCAAATCGATGGAGGGATTCGAGTCCTGTCTTGTACATGTGAAGTGAAAGACTTCGGACTTGCCATGTTCAATTTCTAGGCCGAATTCGTTCATGAGCCACTCCATTTTGCAGTACATGTGTTGGAGGATCTCGATGTTCCGTTCCAGGGACGGCAACTGTGCGACTAGGGTGCCATCATCAACAAATGAGAGGACATCAAAGTCCCATCTGTCACAGTGTTCCTCCATATGCACGTCGAAAATGTGAAGGAGGGGGGCGAGATATAGGGCGGAGAGGATGGGGCTAAGGGCAGAACCTTGACCTACTCCTACCGCTGCATCAAATTCCGGGGAGGTTTCACTATTCCACCAGTAGGTAGTGCGACGTTCTTTGAGGTAGTTGTTGAAGAATACGGTGACTTGTGGGGGGAATCCCTGTCGACCCAGTATGTCAATGAGGAGATCGTGGTTAAGGGAGGGGAAGAATTGGGCTACATCGAATGCGAGCACCGATGTTTTCTTCTTCTTCGTCCAGGCTCCCCGGATGATATGCATCAGAAAGAGACCTGCGTCCTCTGTAGATCATTGGCAGATGGCTCCCAGTTGGTGAGGGTGGAGAACTTTGAACTTCACTGCCTCGAATTGGAGTCATTTGGCGAGCATCTTCTCTATTAGTTTGCCCAGCATGTTCAGGAGGACGATTGGTCTGAACGCCTTCGGAGTAGAGTAGTCGGGTTTGTTGGGCTTGGGGATAATCACTGACGTTGATTTTTTGAAATGCACGGGCCAATATCCGATGTTTAGGCATGTGCTACTGATTTTGAGGAAGAGATCGGCGCAGGTTTTGTCAGCGACAATCTGTTTGAGATGAGACCAGGAAATATGGTCGGGGCTGGGGGAAGAAGAATTCGAGGTATCCTTGAGCGAATCCATCATCTCAAGGAGAGAGAAATTCACCCAAGTCCTATTCTCCATTCTGTTTGGTGGAGGAAGTTCATTTCCTCCTCCATTTTAATGCTGCCTTGTCCTACCACAAATCCTAATATGGGTATCTCCTTCGCATCAAATACACATTTTGATCTTTTGAAGTATAGTTGGTGTTTTGCTATGATATCAAGGAATTGTTTTGTCCTGTCTTCAAGTTCCTGTTGTGTAGTCCCGGGGATGACAAAGTCATCCATATAGTTGACAACTGCCCCTTCATGTACCATTTCTTGAAAGACCATGTTCATCATTCTTTGGAATGTCGCTGGCAAGTTACTCATCCCAAAGAACATGACTGTTGGTTCGAATAGCCCATTGTTCATTACAAATGCTGCTTTCCATTCATCGCCTTCTCTTATCCTCATGTTGTTGTATCCCCAGATGATGTTGAGTTTGTTGAAGACTTTTGCATCCTTGAGTTTGTCAATCACTTTGCTTATGAGCAGGAGTGGTGTTTTGTCTTTGATTGTGTGCTCGTTTAGCTTTTTGTAGTCTTGTACCAGTCATTTGGTTCCATCCTTTTTGGGTATGAAGAAGCATGGGGTGGCATAGGGGGATTGTGATGGTCAAATTTGTCCTGAGGCGATATTTTCATTGAGGAATTTCTGCAGTTCTTCTTTCTCTGTTAATGTCATTGGGTAGACCTTGGACTGTAGTACCGGGGGTGCATCTTTTGTCAGGTTTATTTCATGGTCCCATATTGTGTGTTCTGGCAGTTTGTCGAAGTTATTCTTGTTGAATAGGTGCATATATTGCTGTAGGTATGTCGGTAGATCTTCTGGGTCTGTTTGATCAGTCTTCTTTTCTTCTATGTGTTCCTTTACTATGTGTATTCTTTCATTGAACTGTATGTTGTTGTGGTGTGTGGTACAATCCTTTGGGAATCTATTGAAGCATATTATATTGTTTGTCCAGTCAATTTCTGGGTTGTGCTTGACTAGCCAGTTATGTCCGAGGTATAGGTCTGTGCTCTCCAATTGTGTTACCATTGCTTCAATTTCTTCTGTGTGGCTACCATTGCTTAATACCAGTTGTGCCATGTCTGTTATTTCTCCTTTCTTGTTTTCAGTTCTGTCTGCATTGATTACTTGTATTGGTGTCTTGAGGGGTCTGGTTGTGATTCTTTCTTCTTCTACTATTTTCTGTACTATGCATGTGTAGGTGCATCCAGAGTCTACCAGTGTGGTGATTTGTTTAGGTCCCTTCTTTGTTCTGATTGTTGAATTGAGAAGAAGTTCACGCATCGAGTTCCATTTCTGTGGGATCACATATCATCTGTTGTGAAGTAAAATAGGAACTCTAGGTTTATTGGCTTGCAGGTTTGCACCTACTCAGAGCCTTTGGCAAAATCCTCCTTTGCCTTTTCTTCTTGCTCAGTTTCCTTGGTAATTTCCCTGATGTGCACTTTCTTTGGTGCTCTACAATTCTTTGAGATGTGTCCTTGTTTGCCACAATTATAGCATATTATTTTGGTGTATGTGACCTTCATTTTCTTGTGGCAATGTTTGGCAATATGCCCATATAGGTTGCAGTTGAAACATCTCGGTTTACTGTTTTGATTGGTGTCTGCTCTTTGCCTGCCAATTTCCATTGGTTGCCCTCCTCCTCCATATATGACTCCTGTGCTTGTTCTGACATCTCCTCAGATGATGTCTGCCATTTTGTATCCCTGTCCTACTGCAAGGACCATGTTTCTCCATTTGTCATATGTGTCTGGGATTGAGGCTGGTGGATAGCCTACAATAGTTCTGATAATGTCTGCTCTAGTATGTCTTTTGAGAAGGAATATGGCATGTGTGTTGTCTGTTCCTGCTTGGGTTTTAAATGCTTTGAACTCTATCAAGAAGTCTGCAGTGTTCCTCTTTCCCTGTTTGAACAACTCAATTTCCCCTTCTGCTATTGCTTTCCTATTCCCCAAGGAGAAGGTGGCTACCATCTCCTTTGCAAATTCATCAAATGCTGGTGTTTTCCCATCTTGAATTGTCTGTAACTTGGCATTGGCATAAGGACCTGCTAGTCCTCCTTTCATTTGTGCTAATACTCCAATTATCTTTTGTTCATTGTCATTGATCTTGTTGAAGAGTGTCCATAAGGACATTGCTCTCTACCAATCATTGAATTTGGTTCCATCTCCATTGAAGTATCCTGGTTCCAGGGCTAGGTTCTTTGGGAAATTGATTTCATCAGCCATTTCTGATTCAGTTTCTGGTTCACTGTGTTCATTCTCGTGGGTCTCAGCAATTTCTGTATTGGATGAGGCTTTGGTGACTTCTATGTTGGATGTGGTCTTGGTAACATCTGTATTGAATGAGGTTTCGAAAAGGGCTGTGTCTTCAGCAACTTCTATGTCAGGTGTGGTCTCAGCAATGTCTGTGTTGAATAAGGTCTCGAAAAGAGCTGTGTCTTTGTCTATCCTGTGTTCAGATTTCTGCCACTTAAGGCCTTCAGGGATTTCTGGTTCTGGTCATTGTTTGGATCCAGTGGTTACAGGTGATCCCTGGATATCTGTTGGTCTCGGAGCTCTTGGTCTTCTCAGTGTTCTCGATGAGCTACTGCTGCTCATATACTGTTGTCCTGGTCAGAGGCTATTATTCCAAGCCTAGCTACAAACAGTGGCACCTCTCTTGCAAGGTGAGTCGAATGACACTTTACCAAATGTTACGACCTGAGTCTATGACTCAGGTAGCAAGTCTTTGGATAAAGACAAGAAGGTAGAGAAAAGAGGAAGGGATAATACAATTGGTAAAGTGTAAGGAATACATCAAGTATTACTACACTTTATATACTAGTGGTGAGCTCTAAGAATAAAGGAACAGAGTAAAGGAGTCATAGAGGATGAGTAGAATGAGTCAGTAAAAGTACAGCCTTAAGAAGTGAAACAGGGGTGAGATGGATACATAGGGCCAACAAGTACAATGGGCGCATGATAGGAATGGACTGTTGATCTATAGTTCATAACATTGTTGATGAATGTGTGGCACACTTGTTTTGTGAAGAATTCCTTTCTCAGCGAAGTAGTCCTTGAGTTCCTGAGACATATATTCTCCTCCATTATCAGAGCACACCCACTTAATGTGTTTGCCTGTTTGGTTCATCACCAATTCAGCATATGCCTTGAAGGCATATGTAGTGTCTGATTTATTGTGCAAAAAGGAAATGTGCACAGAGGAAGAGTAGTCATCAAGGAATGTCATAACCCATTTGAACTTGTGATAAGAAACAATGGAGAGTTCCTGAAGATCCAAATGGATCAATTCAGGGATCTTGGATATGCAAGATATGTTCTCATGGTAGACCTTGTTCAGCAGCTTTCCAAGCATGCAACCAGGGAAAAACTTCTGTTCCTTCAGTGGAAGTACCAGGACAGATTCCATGTATTTTTGTTAATCAATGCCAAGAAGAATCAAAGATCTCCATCACACAAGATGCATATGTTCACAAAGTGAACTTGGTTCGAAGAAGCACTCTAGCAACATTGTCCACTCAGGAATGGCTTACCACAAACATCATGAATAATGGTCTTTCCATTGGATGTTTCTGCAATCAGACCAGTTTTATCTGTGATGGATCCAGTTGAGAGAAGTCTCATATCTAACTTTAGTATGTGATATACTGGGTAAAGGCATAGAGTCTGCCACTGAACTTTGTTGGACTCAAGTTTTACTTCTGTCTCTAGATAGACAGTGCTATAAGATCCAATAGAAAGTGTGGATCCATCTGTGATTGACACTGATCCGAAAAAACCTTCAACAATATCAACAAGATCCCTCTTGTTTGGAGTAATGTTGAGAGAGGTACTGGAGTCCAAAAGCCATTTATTGCTTGTTTTATGGGGTCGCCTGTTCATTGCACATCCACATGTGCTATTGTAGCTATGTGTTATTTCACACATATTCTTCACTCTTGAAAACAGAGAAGAAATTTTTATTTCTGAAGCTTTACATAATCATGCATAATTGTGTACATAGGTAGTCCAGCTATTTATCCAAGAATCTACATCAGCTGAGGTTGCACTCCATGCACCCAGTCAAGAGTCTCCTTGGACATCAGCAATGCATATGATACTCCTGTGGTGATCTTCAGATTTGTGTGAAGAGCTAGCAAGATTTGGCTTACCTATTACGGATTTGGCTACTAAGGGCAATCAAAGAGGATGTGACCTCTAGGGTATGGCCTTAATACCTATCTCAGCCTAGTAACCAGATAAGCAAATGTTATCAAACTGTCATTACTCAACCAAGAAATGGGAATCCCATTTATCTCATAGCTCTAAGTGATGAGAGCAAGTAGAGAATAAGCAGTTAAGCAATCTTCTATTGATTGACAGCAACTGTCAATGGAAACTCTTCTTGGGCAATCAAGAAGGCTATCCCTGTAGAAGATCAAAGCTTAAGCTTTGACTTCCTAATACAGTCAGCTATTTATACTAACTACTTCTTTTCTATAAATACTATGGAGTATAGATAATGAGACTGAAACTGATAGATATAAAACTCAAGGTGAAACACTACTAAAGATAAACATGAAACTGATAAAGATGAAACAGCTAAACATAGAGCGAAGTGAAACTGATGAAGGTGAAATGGATGAGTGCTTACTCATCCTCAGAAATCTCAGATGACAATGATGGAGATTCATTGGAACAGCTGCAGTCACAAGACATGCAGGACAAAGTGGTAGAGGGCAATGATGACGATGGTGGTGATGGAAGAACTGCATCCATAGGATGATCAGAGTCGGAAGATAGGAATGACATAGATGCAATTGGTTCTTCGGAGAGATAAGACTTGGGCAACTTGACAAAAGCTCAAGTAGATCACAATAGTGGATGGGGAGATCATTGCTGTCACTACTGGATACAGCAGGTTCGTCGTCTGGTGGTAAGTCTCTAGGTCACATTTCTATGCAATAGATTCCATCAGTGATTTGTTGGTGAATAAGCACTTCAAGTGCTGGACCACAAGTGTACATGTAGGGGTGGATGTACTGCATAGTTTCTTCGGTAGTTGGTCATGCTTTCCAACCATTATTCCAGGCACTGTAGAGGTTGTTCTCGATGGTGCATAAGTAGAGTCCATCAGTGTCACATACATGTAAGTATGGTGCATATTTCCAGGCTAGTCAAAGTAGAGAATTGATAATGGCATCATTGGATCGTGGTGGTGGGATGAGTGGTATTGCTTCTGGAAACTTGTCATAACCTCTGATGTAGGTTTGAGGTTTGGACATAACATTACCTGCCATTGCTTCATCTGAGTAGTTCTCATCCTCAGATCCCATCAACACTGCATCCTCGTCCATCTTAATGGCAGTTGGAGCTGGAATGCTCACAACCAGTTTGGCTGCCAGAGTGGCACCAAATAATTCATTAACCTCTATAATGGAGGCAGCCATCAGAGGAGAGGCCAGTTGGAGGAGGGAAGTGTTTCCCATGTATTTCTCATAAAGATCCAAGGCTTTTGCCTTGGCAGCCGCATATGGAGACGGGCAGTGCCAGGGATCTTGAGTCTTTTTCTCAGCAGGATTTGTCATCTGCAAGAGGAGGGAAGAAGGGAGAGGGGCAGAGGACTGCACCTCAGTAACGAGGCTGCAGGTACTCTTCTTTGGTTCAGTCATCATCTTGGCAAAGCCAAAGTTGACAGAATCCATCACATAGGCCAGTTGCCCAGCATCATTCCTGGAGGGAGCTGGTTGCTGTTATGAACTATAGATAGACAGTGCATTCTTATCATGCACCCGTTGTACTCATTCTAATGTAACTGCTTCACCCCCTTGTTTCATCCCTTAAGACTGTTCTCTTCCTGACTCATTCTATTCGTCCTTATGACTCTGTTACTCCGTTCCCTTATTATTAGCACTCACCACTAGTATATAAAGTGTAGTAATACTTGATGTATTCCTTATACTTTACCAATTGTATCATCCCTTACTCTTTCTCTACTTCCTTGTCTTTATCCAAAGACTTGCTACCTGAGTTGTAGACTAAGGTCGTAACATTTGGTAAAGTGTCGTTCGACTCACCTTGCAAGAAAGGTGCCACTATTTGTAGCTAGGCTTGGAATAATAGCCTCTGACCAGGACAACAGTATATGAGCAGCGGTAGCTCATTGAGAACACCAAGAAGACCAAGAGCTCCGAGACCAACAGATATCCAGGGATCACCTGTAACCACTGGATCCAAACGACGAACAGAACCAGATATCCCTGAAGGCCTTAAATGGCAGAAATCCGACCACAGCATAGACAAAGACACAGCTCTTTTCGAGACCCTATACAATACAGAAATTGCCAAAACCACATCCGACATAGAAGTCGCTGAGACCCATGAGAATGATCACAGTGAACCCGAGACAGAATTAGAAATGGCCAATGAAATCAACTTCCCAAAGAACCTAGCACTGGAACCAGGATACTTCAATGGAGATAAAACCAAGTTTGACGATTGGTGGAGAGCAATGTCCTTATGGACACTCTTCAACAAAATCAAAGATAACAAACAGAGGATAATTGGAGTGTTAGCATGGATGAAAGGAGGACTAGCAGGTCCTTACGCCAATGCCAAGTTACAAACAATTCAAGACAAGAAAACACCGGCATTTGATGACTTCGCAAAGGAGATGGTCACCACCTTCACCTTGGGGAATAGGAAAGCTATAGCAGAAGGGGAAATTGAGTTGTTCAAACAGGGAAAAAGGAACACCATGGACTTCTTAATAGAGTTCAAAGCATTGAAGACCCAAGCAGAAACAGACAATGTGCATGCCATATTCCTCCTCAAACAACACACCAGAGCAGACATTATTCAAACCATTGTAGGCTATCCGGCAGCCTCAATTCCAGACACATACAGTAAATGGAGAAACACAATCCTTGCAGTAGGACAAGGATACAAAACCACAGACATCAACCAAGGAGATGTCAAAACAAACACAGGAGTCACATATAGAGGTGGAGGACAGCCAATGGAGGTGGGGAGACAAAGGGCCAATACCAATCAGAATGGTAAACCAAGGTGTCTCAACTGCAACCTATACAGACATATTGCCAAATATTGCCACAAGAAAACAAAGGTCACATACACCAAGATAATGTGCTATAATTGTGGCAAACAAGGCCACATCTCAAAGAATTGTAAAGCACCAAAAAAAGCACACATCAGGGAGATTACCAAGGAAACTGAGCAAGAAGAAGAGGCAAAGGAGGATTTTGCCAAAGGCTCTGAGTAGGTGCAAACCTACAAGCCAATAAACCTAGAGTTCCTGTTTTACTTCACAACAGATGATATGTGATCCCACAGAAATGGAACTTGACATGCAAACTTCTCCTTGACTCAACAATCAGAACAAAGAAAGGACCCAAACAAATCACCATGCTGGTAGATTCGGGATGTACCCACACATGCATAGTACAGAAAATAGTAGAAGAAGAACAAATCACAACCAAACCCCTGGAAACCCCAATATGAGTAATCAATGCTGATGGGACCGAGAATAAAAAGGGAGAGATAACAGACATGGCACAACTGGTATTAAGCAATGGCAGACACATGGAAGAAATTGAAGCAATGGTAACACAATTGGAGAGCACAGACCTATACCTCGGACATAACTGGCTAGTCAAGCACAACCCAGAAATTGACTGGACAAACAATATAATATGCTTCAATAGATTCCCAAAGGATTGTACCACACACCACAACAACATACAGTTCAATGAAAGAATACACATAGTAAAGGAACACATAGAAGAAAAGAAGACTGATCAAACAGACCCAGAAGATCTACCGACATACCTACAGCAATATATGCACCTATTCAACAAGAATAACTTCGACAAACTGCCAGAACACACAATATGGGACCATGAAATAAACCTGACAAAAGATGCACCCCCGGTACTACAGTCCAAGGTCTACCCAATGACATTAACAGAGAAAGAAGAACTGCAGAAATTCCTCAATGAAAATATCGCCTCAGGACAAATTTGACCATCACAATCCCCCTATGCCACCCCATGCTTCTTCATACCCAAAAAGGATGGAACCAAATGACTGGTACAAGACTACAAAAAGCTAAACGAGCACACAATCAAAGACAAAACACCACTCCTGCTCATAAGCAAAGTGATTGACAAACTCAAGGATGCAAAAGTCTTCAACAAACTCAACATCATCTGGGGATACAACAACATGAGGATAAGAGAAGGCGATGAATGGAAAGCAGCATTTGTAATGAACAATGGGCTATTCGAACCAACAGTCATGTTCTTTGGGATGAGTAACTTGCCAGCGACATTCCAAAGAATGATGAACATGGTCTTTCAAGAAATGGTACATGAAGGGGCAGTTGTCAACTATATGGATGACTTTGTCATCCCCGGGACTACACAACAGGAACTTGAAGACAGGACAAAACAATTCCTTGATATCATAGCAAAACACCAACTATACTTCAAAAGATCAAAATGTGTATTTGATGCGAAGGAGATACCCATATTAGGATTTGTGGTAGGACAAGGCAGCATTAAAATGGAGGAGGAAATGAACTTCCTCCACCAAACAGAATGGAGAATAGGACTTGGGTGAATTTCTCTCTCCTTGAGATGATGGATTCGCTCAAGGATACCTCGAATTCTTCTTCCCCCAGCCCCGACCATATTTCCTGGTCTCATCTCAAACAGATTGTCGCTGACAAAACCTGCGCCGATCTCTTCCTCAAAATCAGTAGCACATGCCTAAACATCGGATATTGGCCCGTGCATTTCAAAAAATCAACGTCAGTGATTATCCCCAAGCCCAACAAACCCGACTACTCTACTCCGAAGGCGTTCAGACCAATCGTCCTCCTGAACATGCTGGGCAAACTAATAGAGAAGATGCTCGCCAAATGACTCCAATTCGAGGCAGTGAAGTTCAAAGTTCTCCACCCTCACCAACTGGGAGCCATCTGCCAATGATCTACAGAGGACGCAGGTCTCTTTCTGATGCATATCATCCGGGGAGCCTGGACGAAGAAGAAGAAAACATCGGTGCTCGCATTCGATGTAGCCCAATTCTTCCCCTCCCTTAACCACGATCTCCTCATTGACATACTGGGTCGACAGGGATTCCCCCCACAAGTCACCGTATTCTTCAACAACTACCTCAAAGAACGTCGCACTACCTACTGGTGGAATAGTGAAACCTCCCCGGAATTTGATGCAGCGGTAGGAGTAGGTCAAGGTTCTGCCCTTAGCCCCATCCTCTCCGCCCTATATCTCGCCCCCCTCCTTCACATTTTCGACGTGCATATGGAGGAACACTGTGACAGATGGGACTTTGATGTCCTCTCATTTGTTGATGATGGCACCCTAGTCGCACAGTTGCCGTCCCTGGAACGGAACATCGAGATCCTCCAACACATGTACTGCAAAATGGAGTGGCTCATGAACGAATTCGGCCTAGAAATTGAACATGGCAAGTCCGAAGTCTTTCACTTCACATGTACAAGACAGGACTCGAATCCCTCCATCGATTTGGGATCACCACCATTCACAGGTCGCACCCCCCTCAGACCAAAAGCCCATTGGCGGTATCTCGGTTTCTACTTCGATCGGACCCTAACCTTCAAGGAACATGTTCGATTCTACTCTGCCAAAGCGATATCCACGATCAAGGCGATGAAAATGCTAGGGAACTCTGTGAGAGGTCTGTCCCCCGGCAACAAGAGACTACTATACCATTTGTGTGTCGTACCTGTGGCGACATATGGATATCAACTATGGTTTCATGATAGGTCATGAACTAAAGGGACCTGCGAAATCCTCAACAAAATGCAATGAAGTGCGGTGCTCTGGATTACTGGGGCCTTCCGGACTTCTCCTACAGGCGGTGTAGAGTCCCTCGCGGGGCTCATGCCCATCAAACTCCATCTCCGAAAGTTGGCCGAACGACAAATGTCAAGGCTTCATACACTGGACGATGAACATGCATTGGCAAGATTGACAAAAGAGTATCATTCTTCCCCCCACCGGCTTCACATCAAGAATTTCACAGAGATTCAGAGGAAGAAGACACTTGGAGCTGTGATGGATGTTTTGCACCCCACCCCCAAGACTCGGTATATAGAACATTTTAACTCTGTCTCTAAATCTCTCTGGCCCGGATGTAGGTTACTTGACCAGTTCTCTACTAATGTATCTTTTACAGGATTTAACCGGGACAGCCCTCACCTCTTGAAGACACTTTGGGTCGATATTATGATGAATGCGACGATGGACGAAAAATCCATCATTATCGGCATGGACGGCTCAGTCCACCCCAACCCCAACCTGCTTGCCAGCCAGTTCACGGCAGCAGCCACTATTCAACACCTAGATGGCAGGAGCTCTATCATGAAGTGGCTTGGAGGAACTACGTCAACAGACACTGAACTGGTAGCGCAGTACCTTGGAATCACCAAAGTACTCGCCACCAATGACTACGACCAGGTTGAACACATTCACATGTTCACGGACTCCCTCGCAGCCTCCTGGCTCCTACTTGATTGCTCACCACATTTCTGCCAGCGACAATCCATTCTCATATCGAAGGCGCTCCTGGGCTGGTTCAACAAGTCAGACCAACACCACCTTTCCTTTTACCACATGCCGTCGAAGTGTAAATACAGTATTCAAAAAGCCACTCATGATTGGATTCAAACAGTCGCCTGGCCTAACCGGGGAAGAAATCACCGAGTCCTTAACTCCATGGACTTCCTGCACAAGAAGTCCGCTGAACGAGCAATCCATACATGGCAAGCCATGTTCGGATTCAAGAAATACAGCAGTAGCTCCTTCCTCCACCTCCCGGTGCGAGTGAACAGGGCCTCCGCCCTACCGTTGCACATCAAGTCTGGTCCCTGGATATGAGAATGCAGCCCCCAGCCTCAGCTCTTCGCAAGAGCATGTCGCGCCATCCTTTGCCATGCCCCGATCAGGGAGTTTAGACTTCGATTCTTCCCTAATGAAGATCTATCATGCCACCACTATAACAGTCAAATGGTACAGACCAGATCGCACATCCTCCATTGTTGCAACAACCTTGATCATCACTTTGGCATAGACACCATCAAGACTTTCGTCAATTTCTTGCATCGAAACCCTACCGCATTCAGCTTCCCTCCAGAACCTGACCGCCCTCATATCCACGCCGGGTCAATACCCCCGTTACATCATCGTCAAGTCCAAAGGAGGTTTGGGTCTGCGCCTGCGTAAATCCTTTTCCTTTTTTTTTTTTTTTTTTTTTTTCTTATGCTCTCCCGGTTATGGTCTTCAAAGTCATTTCTCTATCTCCCCCTTCCTTGCTCATCTACTACTTTATAGATAGTCTTCATTTGAAATCCATTCCTCCCATGGTGTCTGGGCCAATGCCCTCCCACATGCTAGTACTGTTTGTTGTTCCCCCTTGTGATTGCAAGTAGATAGTTTCTTTCTATCAATTTCTCTCTCTCTCACTCTCTCTCTTTCCGAATTCCTCTTTTCCTCTTTCTTGCTGATCAACGTAGGTACCAAACATCTCTCTAGTGTACATGCTAGACGGCGTCAAGTCTCGAGGGGTTAGTTTACACTTAGTTTACTTTCCCTACTCTGAACATTTTGTATATTCTACCTTTGTATGTATGTACATGCGGACTGCGTTCGAGCACCGCTATATAAATTGTTGATTCAAAAAAAAAAAAAAAAAAAAAAGGAGCAGCCAGAAATTGCATTGACCATCTCTTGCAGAACAATGGAACCTACCAACCTGTCCACTTGACACACCAGTCACCATCCTTAATGCCGATGGAACCACCAATGGACAAGGACAAGCTACCCATGATGCTGTCCTTAGACTCACCATAGACAGACAACAAATGATTCTAAAACCAAGAATCATTGGACTAGGAATGCCATGCCTAATCTTAGGAATGCCCTGGCTATTGCAATTCAACCCAGAAGTCAATTGGTCAAGGAAAACTATGAAATGGAGAACCCCATTTATCGACAACCCCCAGCTCAACTGCCTTGTCACCTTGATGGATGACAGTGCAAACGAAGCCAAACAAGTAAACCACATCTACCTTGAACCCACCACATTCAAAGAAATAAACTTCAAAGCCAATGCCTCCCAGTTTATTGCCCAGCAATATGGAGAAAAAAGAGAGACTGACCCTCTGAAGATTGTACCAGCCAATTTTCATGACTACCTCGATATATTCAGCGAGCAAGCTGCCTCACAATACCCACCTACCCAACCATGGGATCACAAGATTGAGATGAAAGAATCTTTCGAACCTAAAGCTGGACCAGCCTATCAACTATCACCCCAAGAGACCAATGAACTCAATAAATTCATTGAAGAGAATTTAGCCAAAGGATATATTTGACAATCAAAATCACCTATGGCTTCACCTTTCTTCTTTGTAGGGAAGAAAGATGGAAAACTCCACCTGTGTCAAGATTATCAATATCTCAATAGTCATACCATCAAGAATGTGTACCTGATCCCACTCATTTTGTCACTACTTGACAGACTTAAAGGATCAAATTGGTTTACCAAACTCGATGTATGCACCAGATACAACAATATCCACATCTGAAAAGGCAATGAATGGAAAGTTGGATTCAGAACACCAAAAGGCCTATATGAGCCAACTGTAATGTTCTTTGGGATGTGCAACTCCCCAGCCACTTTCCAATCCATGATGGACCACATATTCCACCCTTTGATCGATAAAGAAGGAGTCCTTGTATACATGGATGATATTCTCATACATGCCAAAATGCAAGAAGAACTCCAATGCCTTACCTGTGAAGTATTAAAACTACTTTGTGAACACAATCTATTTCTCAAGCCCAAGAAATGTGAATTTGAGAAACAATGCCTCGAGTACCTCGGTGCTGTAATCTCCCCATCATCCATTGAAATGGATGCAGCCAAACTTGAAGGAATCAAGAATTGGCCAATACCCAAAACAACCTGCAATATGCAAAAATTTAACTTCTACAGAAGATTCATCAAGAATTATGCACAACATGCTGCACTGCTAAACTCTCTTATGTCCAAGAATATTAAATTCCATTGGACCAATGAGCACCAAATTGCCTTTGAAGATCTGAAGAAACACTTCATGGAAAAGCCTATCTTGATTGTGCTAGATCCTGACAAACCTTTCAAAATCAAAACTGATGCTTCTGTGTATGCCTCAGGAGCCATCCTCACCCAACACAACAATAATGGAGTAAAGCACCCAATTGTCTTTATCTCCAGAGCATTCAACTTGACAGAATGAAACTACCACTGCTCAGAGCAAGAATGGCTAGCTATCATATGAGCCTTAAAAGAATGGCGCCACTATTTGGAAGAAGCCAAACATAAATTGATTGTATGGAGCAATCACAAGAACTTATCCTGATTCAAGGAACCCCAGACCCTTAATCGACATCAAGTCCAATGGGCAGCCTATATGGAATGCTTCAAACCTTAACTGAAGGTTAAGCATATACCCAGCCAAAAGAATGGCCTAGCTGATGCATTATCATGACAACCTGACCATACTCCTGATGACAAAGACAACCAGGAAGTGACTGTATTTGACAGTACCATAGTGCACCTACTCACCGAAGCTGATCTTGACAAAGTATGTCAACACCGTGATATGATTGACCCCAATCTTGATGAGACACCTGATGGTGATCTCCCATACAATGCCAACCAAGTCATCATTCCGAATGACCCTGGATTGAAATACTGGATCACTGAATGTGCCCACGATGCCTTACCAAACCTCCACCCAGGAGCAGCAGCTACCTTATCCAAGATATTGGATTATGCCTATTGGCCAGGAATCAAGGACTATGTCCATGAGTATGTCGCTGGATGTCCGAAATGCCAGCAATTCAAGATTAACTGTCACCCAACAAAACCACCACTACAACCTATTCCTGTACCCAAGTCGACCTGTCCATTTTCCCAAATATCAATGGACCTTATCACTGATCTCCCCCCATCCCAAGCATATGATTGTATTTTATCCATAGTGGACCATGGATTATCGAAGGGGATAATTCTAGTGCCAACTACCAAAAACACCGACACACAACAGATTGCACAACTATTGGTTGACCACCTCTTTGCCAAATATGGCATACCTGACAAAATCATCTCTGACCAAGATCTGCAATTTACCACCAAAGCAATGCAAGAATTCTTTGACCCTGCCTATTTAACAGCCTATCACCCGCAAACTGACAGATCAACCAAATGAATCAATCAGGAAATTGAGCTATATTTAGCACTTGCCACTTCAGCTCAACCAAATGATTGGGCAAAGTTCCTCTCACTCTACAAATTTGCTCATAACAACCACCCCCACACTGGACAAAAGGAGTCACCTTTCCAGCTACTCTATGGCTATGCACCAAAAGTATTTCCCACTACTCTGGAACCAACAAATGTCCCTGCCACTGAGGATTACCTCAAGAAACTATCCAATGCTCGATATCGAGCCCTCGAAGCACACAACCATGCCCATGAAATCATGCCTAAATGAACCACAAATTATAGATTACCAAACTTTAATGAAGGGGATAAAGTTTGGTTAGAAAACAAACACCTACCAATAAACTTTGCAAATAGGAAAATCACCCAAAGAAGGGAAGGACCTTTCTGTTACGACCTTAGTCTCTGACTCAGGTTGCAAGCCTTTGGATAAAGGAAAGGAAGTAGAGAAAGGAAGAAGGGATGATACGATTGGTAAAGTGTAAGGAATACATCAAGTATTACTACACTTTATATACTAGTGGTAGAGGCTAATAATAAGGGAGTCGAGTAACGGAGTCAGAGGAGAGGAGTAGAACGAGTCAGGTAGGAGGCACAGCCTCTAGGGTGATACAGGAGATGAAACAAGTATGAGAGTACACGAGGTAATGGGCGCATGATGGGAATGAACGGTCTATGATTCGTAACAATACCTCCCTTTCAAGCTTCATGTCCTCATGATACGTATTACTGTAAAGGTCCTTTGTAAGATAGAACATATGGAATTTGTTAAAGTTTAAGAAAACCCGACGAGTGTTTTTACTCGTTCATAGGTACGGCCGCTCCCAGAGCTCTGGCCAAGTCCTTCTTGTTTCCTCCAATGAGAGGTGTCTTGTCAACACGTCGTAAACCAATCCAGAGGGGTGCGTGTGGTGGTCCTTCTTTAAACAGGAAGTGGGTGTGGTTGTTGTACGTAGTGTTGTCGTTGGTGTGATTGCTTAAAAGTTTGTACACAATCTCTTTCCAATAATCGTTGTCCTTTTCTCCTTCTGATTTCAAAGTGTTATATCCTGTCGGCGGGTGGAAAGTCATGGGTGTGATGGGGGGTACTACCGTGGTGAGTATGGTTTGGAGGTGAGCGACTTCCTCTTCAATGTCGGGGTGGAGTAGCTGGTCAGCGGCGGTTCTTTCTTGCGTCTTTTGTTCGCATGTGTGGCAGATGTGGTGTTGGATGGGGAATGGGTCGTTACTAACGAGTAGTCGATTAACGATGTGGTGGGAGAGGTTGTCTGTGCTTCTGGATTCGTACGTATTGAGTCGTTCGGCTAGGGCTACAAGGATACTGTGCATCCGAGCTCGTATGTTGGAGATAACGAGGAGTTGCAAGTCGTCGTTAATCTCGTACAAGTGTCTCTCCAGTTGGTCTCTCCTTCCTTCGTTGATGATGAACTGATTGAGTCTTGGAGTGGCGTCGGATAAGGTGTCCATAATTTTCGAGGCTCCTTCTTGGGTTGCTTTTACTGCTGCTCCCAGTAGTATTATGGTGTCGACTAGGGTTTCTCCTTCTACGATTTCTTCCTGGTTGGTCCTTTCTGGGACGAGTTCTTCAAATTCTGCGAGGTAGGGGTACGGGGTAAGTTGGCGTTCGGCGGGCATGGTGTATTGTAGAGATAGTTGGCAAAGTCAAGGGTGAAGTGAATACCACGAGTGATGCGATGAGTGTAGTGGTTACTTGAGATGCGAGGTTTGCTGTTCATAATTGCTGTTTTTTACCTCCCCTTTTTATAGGTTTCGTCCTCGAAATCTTGCTTATGAATTCTTGTACTGCTTCCTTGGCGCTGTCTAAGTTTGTTTCGTCTTCCCATGTATCTTCTTCGGACGTATATCCTTTCCAGTTTATTAGGTACTGTTTTCGTTTCCCTTTCATGCGGTGTCCTCGGACTTCGTCTACTTCGTAGTGTTCTTCATCATTAACTATCTCGGGGATCGGTGGTGGCGGAGTGCGCTGGCTGTCATACTCGGGGTTGTGATAGGGGGAAAGTAGTCTGCTGTTGAATACGTCGTGTATCGCCCATGTTTCAGGTAGCTCCAGGCGGTAGCTTGTTTCGCCTATTTTTTCTTTTACTCGGAACGGTCCGTATCTCTTGTGATCTAATTTTTTCGTTGGTCTTGTTGTCCTAATATTGTCTGCTTCCAGCCAAATTTGGTCTCCTGTTTGGTACTCGTGTTCTGGCTTTGTGCTGTTTCGCTTTTCCATCTGTATCTGGTTTTGTTGGAGCATTTTGATCGTTGCTTGGCGTATGTCCTGCAGTTCTTGTATTCTTTCCGTGATTGCTGGAGCCTTGATCTCATTTGAGATGTCGCCCTTCCATGGGTGTCGTCCGTATACTATCTGGAACGGTGAATGTCCTGTGGCACTATGTGTTTTATCGTTATACTGGAATTCTGCCGTGCTGAGCCATTTCTTCCAGTTGTTCTGTGCGTGATTGATTACATTTCTGAGGTAGGCCTCAACCTCTTGGTTGATGCGCTCCGTTTGACCATCTGTTTGTGGATGGTATGCCGTGGATAGGTTTCGTTGGGTGCCGGTTGCTTTGCAAAGTTCCGCCATGAATTTTGATGCGAACTGTGGGCCTCTGTCACTGATGATCCTGCGTGGTATCCCATGTTGTCTCCATATGTCGTCCCGATATATATCTCCTAGCTCCTCGGATGATAGGGTGGTGTTAACTGCTCGTAGTCTGATCATTTTGCTGAAACGATCAACGATGACAAGTATCGCGTCGTATCCCTCCGATTCTGGCAGTGGTCCTATCATGTCGATTGATATCTCTTCCCATGGTCCGGTGGGTATTGGTAATGGATGGAGGTGTGTGGTAGGTCGTGTTCGGAGTATTTTATTTCTCTGACATGTGTCACATCCCTTGATGTATCGTTTAACATCGTTACGCATTTGTGGCCACCAATATGTCCTTTTGAGGAGTTCGATCATTCTGTGTTGTCCCGGGTGTCCTACGTCCGTTTTGTCGTGGTGTTGTTGGAGTATTTCTTGGCGTAATTCGGTGTTTGGTGGTACGTATATTCTTCCTTCGAAGATGGGTAATCCATCAGTTTCCCATATCTCCTCTGGTCGTTTCTCCTTTTCTCTTAACCATTGTGTTTCTCTCCTCTGCTCCTTTCGCAGTCGGTGTTTCAGGTCTTCTTCTCCCGATATATCCCACATTTGTCTGATCTCGGTGGTAGTGTTGTCGAATAAGTGGTCGGGTAATAGCGTGATATCTGTGTTGTCTCTGGTTGTGTCCGTTTTCGTTAGTCTTGATAACACATCTGCTTTTGTGTTTGTTTTTCCGGGTATGTGTTTTAACGTGTAGTGATATTCCTGTAGTTCCAGTTGCCATCTCGCCTGTCGTCCTGTGAGTTGTTGCGGTTTCCTAAAGTATTCCAAGTTCTTGTGGTCCGTCCATATCTCGAATGGTTTGTCGGCGTCGAGTAGATATTGTCTCCAAGTTTTGACCGCTTCTCGGATTGCCAATAGTTCTTTGTCATAGATCTGGTAATTTCGTTCTGCCGGTGTCATTGTTCTCGAGTGGAATGCGATTGGGTGCCACTGGTTATCTTGGTCTTGTGATAATACCGCTCCTACTCCGTACCCTGATGCGTCTACCTCCACTCTATATTGTCCTTTATCTCGGGGCATCGCTAGTACTGGTTCGCTCGTGATTTTCTTCTTGATTTCTTCGAACGCTTGTTGTTGCCGTTCTGACCATGACCATTGTGCGTCTTTCTTCTTGAGTTCATGTAGTGGTGTTGCTATGTTACTGAAGTCTTGTATGAATCGTCGGTAGAAATTTGCAAAGCCGAGGAATTTTTCGACATCCTTCACGGATTTGGGTGTTGGCCATTCCCTTACTGCTTTCACCTTCTCTTCCTCCATTTTAATGCTGCCCTGTCCTACCACAAAGCCCAGTATGGGTATTTCTTTCGCGTCGAACATACATTTTGATCGTTTGAAGTATAGCTGGTGTTTGGCTGCAATGTCTAAGAACCGTGTCGTTCTTTTCTCGAGTTCCTCCTGTGTGGTTCCTGGAATGACGAAATCGTCCATGTAGTTGACAAGCGTCCCTTCATGTAATAGTTCTTGGAATATCGTGTTCATCATTCTTTGGAAGGTTGCCGGTGAATTGCTCATTCCGAAGAACATGACCGTAGGTTCAAATAATCCATTGTTTGTTACGAACGCTGCCTTCCATTCGTCTCCTTTCCTGATTCGGACGTTGTTGTATCCCCAAATGATGTCGAGCTTATTAAACACTTTTGCGCCCTTTAGTCGGTCTAACACCTCGCTTATAAGTGGTAGTGGCGTTTTATCTTTGATGGTGTGTTCATTCAGCTTCTTGTAATCTTGTACCAGGCGTTTTGTTCCGTCTTTCTTTGGTATAAAGAAGCATGGGGTGGCGTAGGGGGATTGTGATGGTCTGATACGTCCTGAGGCGAGGTTTTCGTTGAGGAATTTTTGTAGTTCCTGTTTTTCCGTTATTGTCATTGGGTAAACTTTGGACTGCAGTACCGGGGGTGCGTCTTCTGACAGATTTATCTCGTGGTCCCATACCGTGTGTGCGGGTAGATTATCGAAGTTCTTTTTGTTGAACAGATGGGTGTACTGTCGGAGGTATGGTGGTAGATCTTCATCGTCCGTCCAGTCCGCCTTTTTCTCTTCAATGTGTTCCTTGACTGTCCGTATTTTCTCGTTGAACCGTATGTTGCTATGTGATATTTTGCAATCTTCTGGACATCTCGTGAATCGTATGACATGATTGTTCCAATCGATTTCCGGGTTATGTTTGACCAGCCAATCGTGCCCCAGGTATAAGTCCGCGCTTTCCAATTGTGTTACTAGAGCGTCGATTTGTTCCGTGTGGTTGCCGTTGTTTAGTACTAGTTGTGCTTTATCTGTTATTTCTCCCTTTCTATTCTCCGTTCCATCGGCGTTGATTACTTTGATTGGGATTTCCAGGGCTTTAGTCGGGATCTGTTCTTCTTCTACTGTTCATTGTGCTATGCACGTGTGGGTGCATCCGGAGTCTACCAGAGTTATAATTGGTTTGCGTCCCATTTTTGTCTGGATTGTTGAGTCGAGGAGAAGTTCGCGCTTAGAGTTTCGTTTTTGGGGAATCACGTATCTTCTATTCTGTGATAAAACAGGAACTCTAGTTTTATTGGCTCGCGGGTTTGCGCTTACTCGGAGCCTTCGACAAAATCCTCTTTCTCCTCTATCTCTTGTTCATCATCCTCGTTGATTTCTCTAATATGGGCTTTCTTGGGTGCCCGGCAGTTCTTCGAGATGTGGCCCTGTTTACCGCAGTTGTAACACGTTATTTTGGTGTACGTGACTTTCGTCTTCTTTCTGCAGTATTTGGCGATATGTCCGTAAAGGTTGCAATTGTAGCACCTTGGTTTCCCCGTCTGATCGGTGTCTGCCCTTTGTCGTCCTATTTCCATGGGCTGTCCTCTTCCTCCATAGATAACTCCGGTGGTGGTTCTGACATCTCCTCTGGTGATGTCCGTTGCTTCGTAACCTTGTCCTACTGCGAGGATCGTGGTTTTCCATTTGCTGTATGTTGTTGGGACGGAGGTTGTCGGATAACCTACTATGGTTCGAATAATGTCTGCTCGGGTGTGGCGCTTGAGAAGGAATATCGCGTGTGTGTCGTCTGTTCCTGCTTGGGCTCTTAATGCTTCGAATTTGATTAAGAAGTCTGCTGTGTTTTTCTTTCCCTGTTTGAACGTCTCTATTTCTCCTTCTGCTATGGCTTTCCTATTCCCCAAGGAGAATGTGGCTTCTACTTCTTTCGTAAAGTCCTCCCAAGCCGGTGTTTTCTTATTCTGGATGGCTTGTAGTTGCGTGTTGGCGTAAGGACCTGCTAGTCCTCCTTTCATCCTTGCCAAAATGGCTACTATTTTCTGTTCTTCTTCATCTATCTTGTTGAACATTATCCATAAGGATATGGCTCTCCACCAATCGTCAAATTTGGTCCTATCCCCATTGAAATATCCTGGTTCCGGGGCTAGGTTCTTTGGTACGTTGATTTCGTCTGTCATCTCTGGTTCTAACTCTGATTCGCTGTGTTCGTTTTCGTATGTCTCGGCGATTTCTCTATCGGCTGTGGCGTCGGCGACTTCTGTGTCGAATTCGGTTTCAAATAAAGCGGTGTCGATTTCTTCTTCAAACGGAGCTGGTTCTTCGTCTGTACTGTGTTCGGATTCTTCTTCGTAGGTCTCGGCGATATCTATATCGGATGTGTTTTCGGCGACTTCTGTGTCGAATTCGGTTTCAAATAGCGCTGTGCTTTTGTCTACGCTGTGTTCGGATTTCTGCCGTTTAAGGCCTTCAGGGATTTCTGATTCTATTGATCGTTTGGATCCTGTTGCTACGGGTGAACCCTGGATATCTGTTAGTCTCGGAGCTCTCTGTTTTCTCGGTGTTCTCGATGAGCTACTGCTACTCATATACTGTCGTCCTGGTCGGAGGCTATTATTCCAAGCCTAGTTACGAATAGTGGCACCTCTCTTGCAAGGTGAGTTGAATGACACTTTACCAAATGTTACGACCTTAGTCTCTGACTCAGGTTGCAAGCCTTTGGATAAAGGAAAGGAAGTAGAGAAAGGAAGAAGGGATGATACGATTGGTAAAGTGTAAGGAATACATCAAGTATTACTACACTTTATATACTAGTGGTAGAGGCTAATAATAAGGGAGTCGAGTAACGGAGTCAGAGGAGAGGAGTAGAACGAGTCAGGTAGGAGGCACAGCCTCTAGGGTGATACAGGAGATGAAACAAGTATGAGAGTACACGAGGTAACGGGCGCATGATGGGAATGAACGGTCTATGATTCGTAACACTTTCACAATTGTCAAGAAGATCTCACCTGTTGTGTTTCAGCTAAAATTACCTAAAACATGGAAGATCTATAACAAGTTTCATGCCTCTCTTCTTACCCCTGCAATTGAAAACACGATCCATGGACAACACACATCTCAACCCCTCCCTCTCCTTGTTGATGATCAAGAAGAATATGAAGTCGAGGCCATTCTCCACCATAAAAGGGTAAAAAATTGTTTCAGATACCTAATCAAGTGGAAAGGCTACCACACTTCTGAAAATTCATGGGAACCTGCATCAAACCTCCGAAACACAAAGGATATACTCGAGACCTATAAAAGAGCTCACAATATCTGAACTCCCTATGTCTCTCAATGCCTCCAATACCTGCCCAGCCTCAGCACCAGCCACCACAGCCACAGTTACCAATACCACTGAAATTGCTGCCAATATCATCAATGGACCGCCTGTATCACCAGACCTTGATGATATCCTCCACTCATTGCCCAAGTATTCCATCACCCTCAACAACAAGGAATTTATCCAGCCCATTGGATTACAGCCGCATACCATCCCTCCCCTACTTGATATCAAATCCGCATGTGACACTGCCTGCCTACAACTTCGAAACACTATCAAAAGATGACTATCTGATCGCTACCCCGATCTACGAGGGGATAACACATCTGTTGCCCATTGCAACAAATACAGGAATTTGCTTGCTGCTTGCCTTCATAATATGCAAATGCTTAGTCGATATACCTATGCCATACAACAAAGCTACGATATCCTTACTAGCCACACTCTACCTGATGGAGTACATGAGGATTTGCAATGCATCCAACACTCCTATCGACTTCTCTGTCGCTCAATCAGCACTACCCTTAGTGCACACAGCCGAGGCAGCCCTTTATTGACTCCTGACATTCCCCAACTATCCACTCAAAACAATGACCAGTCTCAAGAACCTCCACCAGAGCCTCACCCTGTATATCCCACATCGAGAATCCCTCGAGGCCTTCCTTTCCATGATGCCACTAATGATGGCAATCTGACTCATCAATCAACTCTGGTTCAGACTGATGCCCAAATAGAGCATAGACTCGTTGAACTTGTGCCTGTCCAAGGCCACCCTGCATGTCATGACCCACCTCGATATGAGCATGAACCACCTGCAGTTCCACTCAACTATTACCAGGCTATCTGAGATCATCACTGGTATCATGACCATGAAAACAAAAGACCCTGCCAGATTTCTTATGCTGCAGCAACAATTAACCTGACTCCACGAGTTCATAGGCAGCCTATACGAAGCACCCAACCTCGAAATACTTGACTTGTACTACAAAGCCAACCCAACTATGATCAACAATATGGCCAAACTACCACTCTGGCTTATCAAACCCAACAGCTGGATCCCGACATGCAAGAACTATACAATTGACTCGATGAGGTCATCAGCTGTGTTCACAGTTCCAGAAATGGAGCAAGTACTCGAAGCTATTGTACTATTAGGCTCAGGCCTCCCCATTCCAATGGACACTGGTGCTCCAGAACTGCCACCACCAGGACCCGAAGCGGCATCTTGCCCCCTTTACCATCTGCCACCTTGACCTTACCACCCTACCAGGATGAAGGCCATTACAAGGATTCCTTCTCAGATGTTGGAAGCAGCCAATCACATTGGATACCAACCCATTGAACTATATGGAGTAGAAGAACTCCCTGAGGACAGTCCTTACTACCAACCACCGAAGATTGAATGTAACAAAATGGAATTCATTACTAATGAAGGGAATAATGTTATGTCTGAACCTTGAACCTATGTCAGGGGTTATGACAAGTTTCCAGAAGCAATACCACTTGTCCCACCACCACAATCCAATGATGCCATTATTGATTCTCTACTTCGACTAGCCTGGAAATACATACCATACTTATATGTATGTGACACTGATGGACTCTACTTATGCACCATCAAGAACAACCTCTATGGCACCTGGAATAATGGTTGGAAAGCATGACCGACTACTGAAGAAACTATGCAGTACATCCACCCCTACATGTACACTCGTAGTCCAGTGCTCGAAGCACTCATTCACCAACAAATTGCTGATGGAATCTATTGTATAGAAATGTGACTGAGAGACTTATCACCAGATGATGAACCCACTGTACCCAGTAGTGACAGCGATGATTCTCCCCATCCGCTATTGCAATCTACTCAAGCCTTTGTTGAGTCACCTGAGTCCTATCTCTCTGAAGAACCAATTGCATCTACGTCATCCCTATCATCCAACTCCAATCATCCTATGGATGCAGTTCTTCCATCACCACTGTCATCGTCATCACCTTCTACCACTTAGTCCTACACATCTTGTGACTGCAGCTGTTCTGATGAATCCTCATCATTGCCATCTGAGATCTTTGAGGATGAGTAAGCACTCATCCATTTTACTATCAACAGTTTCACTTTGCTCTATGTTTAGCTGTTTCATCTTTATCAGTTTCACATTTATCTTTAGTAGTGTTTTACCTTGAAGTTTCATATCTATCAGTTTCACATTGTGAAACATGTTTCAGTCTCATTATCTATACTCCATAGTATTTATAGAAAAGAAGTAGTTAGTATAAATAGCTGACTGTATTAGGAAGTCAAAGCTTAAGCTTTGATCTTCTACAGGGATAGCCTTCTTGATTGCCCAAGAAGAGTTTCCATTGACAGTTGCTGTCAATCAATAGAAGATTGATAAACTGCTTATTCTCTACTCACCCTCATCACTCAGAGTTACAGGATAAATGGGATTCCCATTTCTTGGTTGAGTAATGACAGTTTGATAACATTTGCTTATCTGGTTACTTGGCTGAGATAGGTATTAAGGCCATACCCTAGAGGTTGCATCCTCTTTGATTGCCCTTAGTAGCTGAATCCATAACAGTATCTCCAGTGATAATGATGTCACTTATTCAGGTATCTCTGATGATAATGTTGGTATCTCCAGTGTTAAGGATGTCACTTATTTGGATATCTCCAATGATGACATTCAGATGATCTCCGAGGCAGAATTCAAGACTGTCTCTCATGCCAAGAAGGGTAGGTCCTGAAAAACTCCCCCCAAACCAAAGAACACCGCTACTGGATCAAAGAGAGCAAATAAACCCACACCTAAGGCCTTGCCTGTTGCGATACCAAAACCTGTGCCTGCTACAGCTTCTAAAGGCCCCGCCCCAGTGTCTAACTCCAAGGGATCTTATGCAGCAGTGGCTGCTAAACCCAAAAACTCTCCTACTGCCTCCTCTGGGCATGATCCTCTCAAACTCTTGGAGTTTGTGAGCAAATTCCTGGAATTGTCTCATGAGAAAGTTGTGGCAATGTATGATGCTGCTTTCTCTACTCCCCCCACTGCAAACAAGAAATCTGCCAATAAACCTGGCACTGTTTGCTTGACTCTTAATGGCCCATCGTGCAAACAGGTCATTATTCCTCTTCTCACCAGACCCAATATTACCAATTCTGGATCCATTATCGACTTCCTCAATGCCTGTCTCATCGCTGAGAAGTCCAAATCGAGGGTCACTGCTGCCTCACAGGGCAAGCTGGGCCTTATGGTCCACACCTCGGAGGTTCTGACCCCCGCTGAGCTTAACATGGTCAAAGCATGGCTCAAAGAGAAATTTGGAGGGATCACCTTGGGTGAAGTGTCTCTCCCTCAGTCCAAGTCATTCATGAAAATCACGGATGTTAGTTACATCACCCCCTGAGGCACTGTCCTCACTGAGGCCAATGTGGTCTCCAGCATTCGAAGCTCAATTCACTCAGTCACCATGCAATTTGCCTCGCAACTCTAAACATTCAGACACTTGCACAGTGTGGTTTGAGATATGGGACTCTAAAGCAGGGTCCAACATTGCAAAGATTGAGGACAAGTTCCTCAATATCTATGGAGGCCTGTTCCACATAAGGAGAGCCAAGGCCAACCCCAGTATCCCATTTTGCGCCAAATGTTGCAGATGGGGCCACCCCCTGGTCCAATGCCATACTAGATTGTTTACCTGCGCACACTGCAAAGGTCCCCACCACCAACCATTGTGGCTTTGCATTTTGTTGCAAAGGTAATGAGAAGGCAGAACCCCCTGTTGCTGCCACCCCTGCTGGAGAACCATGCCCTCACAAGGCTACATGCTCCAATTGTGGTAAGGATCACCTAGCCACAGATAGAAAGTATCAGTTCTGGAAGTGTCACTTTGACCATGACTGGTATGCCAACAAAGTGCTCGAACTTAGAGTCAACAAAGGAGTTCCCCAACCCTCCTCCTCATCATTCCCAGCTGGTCAAAGCCAAATGGCCCCCCCTCAATGAATAACACACCCAACGATCAAGACAGACTTTCTTGCACTCTATTGAGTGAATTAAAAGTCTGCTCTCACAACGTTGGAAGATTGTATGGAGTGATGGAGACAGTCCTTGTGCGTAGAGGTGATGTTGACCTCCTTCTCATTCAAGAACCCCCATGGAGATATCTCTGTGACATTCCCTCTCCTGTCTCTAATGACAGATTGCCTTTGGTAGGGGGCCCAATCCACCTGGACTGGACCCTTATTGCCTATCCATTCATAGCCAAAGAAGTCCTCCAGGTTGGATACCAGCAAATCCCACATCAACTTTGACCTCAGCCCAAAGGGCCTGGCAGGACAGTCAATGTGAATAACCAAACCCTCCCACCTGTCCTCATGTTTGCGCATAAGCAACTTAAGTGACTCTGACCTTCCATTGGAAGGGACATTGTTAACCATCAAGACCTTATGTGCATTTTGTTATATGCTGGAGGAGAAGAACTTCTACTGTTGAATGTTTACAATGACAGCCGGAACACTGTGCTCCACTTCCTCAAGGAGCAACTGTTTGACCTCCCACCCTTCATTCTTATGGGTGGCGACATCAACATCCATTCTGACAGATGGGACCCTTCAACAGACCAACATCCTGTGAGTGCGGACCATCTTCTCATGGTCACCAAAGCTCTTAATTTAGAGAGATCAATCCCATCTGCTGCCAAACCCACATGATATGCTTTGGACCCCAACCTCCCAGACACAGTCATTGACCTTCTCTTCACCTTGGGGATGCTTCTGCATATCCCCACCCATGTCATCCAGGATGGCAATTGGTACAACTCGGACCACGCCCCCCTTCTTATTCGAATCCCGATTCCTCAGACGGATGTTGTCATAGAAAGAATGACGGTTCCTAAAGGCTCTGAGGAGGAGACTAAATTCCTTATGGATATTACAGAAGGAATAATCAACAAGAACTGGCCAATGAACACTGCAGATGAGCTGGAAAGAGCTGTAGCAGAATTGGGAGTTTTATTTGACAGGTCCTGGAATTGCAATGCAAAGAAGGTCAAGATCACCACCAGGTCCAAGACTTGGTAGAACAAAGAATGCTCAAAGGCATTGGCAGACCACCATGCAGACCAAAGAAACATACAAAAGTGGAATGCTTTTTGCAAGAAGACATGGACTACCAAACATGAATATTTTGACAAGAAGATACAAGAAATCTTGGTCGATAACCGTCACCCTTGGGACCTCATGAAGTGGACCAAAGGCAGAGCTCTCCCAGCCGCTGAGGCCATTTGCCATGACAGACAGCCCTGCCTCACAACAGACAGTTTATGGACTGCCCTTGACCACTACAACTCTGCGCAGGATCATCCATTCAATGCAAATATCCTGGAAGAACTACCTCCACCAATTGGTATGGAGAATAGGACTTGGGTCAACTTCTCTCCCTTAGAGATGATGGAGTTGCTCAAGGATACCTCAAATTCTTCTGCCCCTGGCCTGGATCACCTGTCCTGGTCCCATCTCAAACAGATTGTCACTATCAATACCTGCGCCAACCTGTTCCTGCATATCAGCTGTGCATGTCTATCTCTTGGGCATTGGCCATTGCATTTCAAACAGTCAATGTCGGTGATCATTCCTAAACCAAATAAACCTGATTACTCCACTCCAAAGGCGTTCTGGCCTATTGTTCTCCTTAACACACTCAGCAAACTGATAGAGAAGATGTTAGCCAAGAGATTACAATTCGAGGCAGTGAAGTTCAAGGTCCTTCATCCACATCAACTTGGGGCAATAAGACAAAGGTCTACAGAGGACACTGGTCTTTTCCTCACCCACATCATCCAGGGAGCTTGGATGAAGAAGAAGAAAACATCAGTCTTAGCATTTGACATTGCCCAATTCTTCCCCTCCCTCAATCACAATCTCCTCACTGGCATCCTCACACCACAGGGTTTTCCCCCTCAAATTGCAGCATTCTTCAACAATTACCTGAAAGAGAGACACACTACCTATTTGTGGAACAATGAAACTTCCCCTGAATTTGATGCAGTGGTAGGAGTGGGACAAGGCTCAGCCCTTAGCCCTATTCTCTCCGCCCTCTATCTTGCTCCCCTCCTCTGAATATTTGATGTTTGAATGGAAGAACACTGTGATAAATGGGATTTGACATCTTGTCTTATGTTGACAATGGTACCCTCATTGCCCAATCTCCCACTCTTGAAAGCAATGTCAAGATCCTACAACACATGTATTGCGAGATGGAACATCTCATGAATGATTTTGGTCTAGTCATTGAACACAGCAAGTCCAAAGTCTTCCACTTTACCTGTGCAAGACAAGACTCCAATCCTTTCATCGACTTGGGAACTCCCCCATTCACAGGTTGTGTTACGACCTTAGTCTCTGACTCAGGTTGCAAGCCTTTGGATAAAGGAAAGGAAGTAGAGAAAGGAAGAAGGGATGATACGATTGGTAAAGTGTAAGGAATACATCAAGTATTACTACACTTTATATACTAGTGGTAGAGGCTAATAATAAGGGAGTCGAGTAACGGAGTCAGAGGAGAGGAGTAGAACGAGTCAGGTAGGAGGCACAGCCTCTAGGGTGATACAGGAGATGAAACAAGTATGAGAGTACACGAGGTAATGGGCGCATGATGGGAATGAACGGTCTATGATTCGTAACAATACCTCCCTTTCAAGCTTCATGTCCTCATGATACGTATTACTGTAAAGGTCCTTTGTAAGATAGAACATATGGAATTTGTTAAAGTTTAAGAAAACCCGACGAGTGTTTTTACTCGTTCATAGGTACGGCCGCTCCCAGAGCTCTGGCCAAGTCCTTCTTGTTTCCTCCAATGAGAGGTGTCTTGTCAACACGTCGTAAACCAATCCAGAGGGGTGCGTGTGGTGGTCCTTCTTTAAACAGGAAGTGGGTGTGGTTGTTGTACGTAGTGTTGTCGTTGGTGTGATTGCTTAAAAGTTTGTACACAATCTCTTTCCAATAATCGTTGTCCTTTTCTCCTTCTGATTTCAAAGTGTTATATCCTGTCGGCGGGTGGAAAGTCATGGGTGTGATGGGGGGTACTACCGTGGTGAGTATGGTTTGGAGGTGAGCGACTTCCTCTTCAATGTCGGGGTGGAGTAGCTGGTCAGCGGCGGTTCTTTCTTGCGTCTTTTGTTCGCATGTGTGGCAGATGTGGTGTTGGATGGGGAATGGGTCGTTACTAACGAGTAGTCGATTAACGATGTGGTGGGAGAGGTTGTCTGTGCTTCTGGATTCGTACGTATTGAGTCGTTCGGCTAGGGCTACAAGGATACTGTGCATCCGAGCTCGTATGTTGGAGATAACGAGGAGTTGCAAGTCGTCGTTAATCTCGTACAAGTGTCTCTCCAGTTGGTCTCTCCTTCCTTCGTTGATGATGAACTGATTGAGTCTTGGAGTGGCGTCGGATAAGGTGTCCATAATTTTCGAGGCTCCTTCTTGGGTTGCTTTTACTGCTGCTCCCAGTAGTATTATGGTGTCGACTAGGGTTTCTCCTTCTACGATTTCTTCCTGGTTGGTCCTTTCTGGGACGAGTTCTTCAAATTCTGCGAGGTAGGGGTACGGGGTAAGTTGGCGTTCGGCGGGCATGGTGTATTGTAGAGATAGTTGGCAAAGTCAAGGGTGAAGTGAATACCACGAGTGATGTGATGAGTGTAGTGGTTACTTGAGATGCGAGGTTTGCTGTTCATAATTGCTGTTTTTTACCTCCCCTTTTTATAGGTTTCGTCCTCGAAATCTTGCTTATGAATTCTTGTACTGCTTCCTTGGCGCTGTCTAAGTTTGTTTCGTCTTCCCATGTATCTTCTTCGGACGTATATCCTTTCCAGTTTATTAGGTACTGTTTTCGTTTCCCTTTCATGCGGTGTCCTCGGACTTCGTCTACTTCGTAGTGTTCTTCATCATTAACTATCTCGGGGATCGGTGGTGGCGGAGTGCGCTGGCTGTCATACTCGGGGTTGTGATAGGGGGAAAGTAGTCTGCTGTTGAATACGTCGTGTATCGCCCATGTTTCAGGTAGCTCCAGGCGGTAGCTTGTTTCGCCTATTTTTTCTTTTACTCGGAACGGTCCGTATCTCTTGTGATCTAATTTTTTCGTTGGTCTTGTTGTCCTAATATTGTCTGCTTCCAGCCAAATTTGGTCTCCTGTTTGGTACTCGTGTTCTGGCTTTGTGCTGTTTCGCTTTTCCATCTGTATCTGGTTTTGTTGGAGCATTTTGATCGTTGCTTGGCGTATGTCCTGCAGTTCTTGTATTCTTTCCGTGATTGCTGGAGCCTTGATCTCATTTGAGATGTCGCCCTTCCATGGGTGTCGTCCGTATACTATCTGGAACGGTGAATGTCCTGTGGCACTATGTGTTTTATCGTTATACTGGAATTCTGCCGTGCTGAGCCATTTCTTCCAGTTGTTCTGTGCGTGATTGATTACATTTCTGAGGTAGGCCTCAACCTCTTGGTTGATGCGCTCCGTTTGACCATCTGTTTGTGGATGGTATGCCGTGGATAGGTTTCGTTGGGTGCCGGTTGCTTTGCAAAGTTCCGCCATGAATTTTGATGCGAACTGTGGGCCTCTGTCACTGATGATCCTGCGTGGTATCCCATGTTGTCTCCATATGTCGTCCCGATATATATCTCCTAGCTCCTCGGATGATAGGGTGGTGTTAACTGCTCGTAGTCTGATCATTTTGCTGAAACGATCAACGATGACAAGTATCGCGTCGTATCCCTCCGATTCTGGCAGTGGTCCTATCATGTCGATTGATATCTCTTCCCATGGTCCGGTGGGTATTGGTAATGGATGGAGGTGTGTGGTAGGTCGTGTTCGGAGTATTTTATTTCTCTGACATGTGTCACATCCCTTGATGTATCGTTTAACATCGTTACGCATTTGTGGCCACCAATATGTCCTTTTGAGGAGTTCGATCATTCTGTGTTGTCCCGGGTGTCCTACGTCCGTTTTGTCGTGGTGTTGTTGGAGTATTTCTTGGCGTAATTCGGTGTTTGGTGGTACGTATATTCTTCCTTCGAAGATGGGTAATCCATCAGTTTCCCATATCTCCTCTGGTCGTTTCTCCTTTTCTCTTAACCATTGTGTTTCTCTCCTCTGCTCCTTTCGCAGTCGGTGTTTCAGGTCTTCTTCTCCCGATATATCCCACATTTGTCTGATCTCGGTGGTAGTGTTGTCGAATAAGTGGTCGGGTAATAGCGTGATATCTGTGTTGTCTCTGGTTGTGTCCGTTTTCGTTAGTCTTGATAACACATCTGCTTTTGTGTTTGTTTTTCCGGGTATGTGTTTTAACGTGTAGTGATATTCCTGTAGTTCCAGTTGCCATCTCGCCTGTCGTCCTGTGAGTTGTTGCGGTTTCCTAAAGTATTCCAAGTTCTTGTGGTCCGTCCATATCTCGAATGGTTTGTCGGCGTCGAGTAGATATTGTCTCCAAGTTTTGACCGCTTCTCGGATTGCCAATAGTTCTTTGTCATAGATCTGGTAATTTCGTTCTGCCGGTGTCATTGTTCTCGAGTGGAATGCGATTGGGTGCCACTGGTTATCTTGGTCTTGTGATAATACCGCTCCTACTCCGTACCCTGATGCGTCTACCTCCACTCTATATTGTCCTTTATCTCGGGGCATCGCTAGTACTGGTTCGCTCGTGATTTTCTTCTTGATTTCTTCGAACGCTTGTTGTTGCCGTTCTGACCATGACCATTGTGCGTCTTTCTTCTTGAGTTCATGTAGTGGTGTTGCTATGTTACTGAAGTCTTGTATGAATCGTCGGTAGAAATTTGCAAAGCCGAGGAATTTTTCGACATCCTTCACGGATTTGGGTGTTGGCCATTCCCTTACTGCTTTCACCTTCTCTTCCTCCATTTTAATGCTGCCCTGTCCTACCACAAAGCCCAGTATGGGTATTTCTTTCGCGTCGAACATACATTTTGATCGTTTGAAGTATAGCTGGTGTTTGGCTGCAATGTCTAAGAACCGTGTCGTTCTTTTCTCGAGTTCCTCCTGTGTGGTTCCTGGAATGACGAAATCGTCCATGTAGTTGACAAGCGTCCCTTCATGTAATAGTTCTTGGAATATCGTGTTCATCATTCTTTGGAAGGTTGCCGGTAAATTGCTCATTCCGAAGAACATGACCGTAGGTTCAAATAATCCATTGTTTGTTACGAACGCTGCCTTCCATTCGTCTCCTTTCCTGATTCGGACGTTGTTGTATCCCCAAATGATGTCGAGCTTATTAAACACTTTTGCGCCCTTTAGTCGGTCTAACACCTCGCTTATAAGTGGTAGTGGCGTTTTATCTTTGATGGTGTGTTCATTCAGCTTCTTGTAATCTTGTACCAGGCGTTTTGTTCCGTCTTTCTTTGGTATAAAGAAGCATGGGGTGGCGTAGGGGGATTGTGATGGTCTGATACGTCCTGAGGCGAGGTTTTCGTTGAGGAATTTTTGTAGTTCCTGTTTTTCCGTTATTGTCATTGGGTAAACTTTGGACTGCAGTACCGGGGGTGCGTCTTCTGACAGATTTATCTCGTGGTCCCATACCGTGTGTGCGGGTAGATTATCGAAGTTCTTTTTGTTGAACAGATGGGTGTACTGTCGGAGGTATGGTGGTAGATCTTCATCGTCCGTCCAGTCCGCCTTTTTCTCTTCAATGTGTTCCTTGACTGTCCGTATTTTCTCGTTGAACCGTATGTTGCTATGTGATATTTTGCAATCTTCTGGACATCTCGTGAATCGTATGACATGATTGTTCCAATCGATTTCCGGGTTATGTTTGACCAGCCAATCGTGCCCCAGGTATAAGTCCGCGCTTTCCAATTGTGTTACTAGAGCGTCGATTTGTTCCGTGTGGTTGCCGTTGTTTAGTACTAGTTGTGCTTTATCTGTTATTTCTCCCTTTCTATTCTCCGTTCCATCGGCGTTGATTACTTTGATTGGGATTTCCAGGGCTTTAGTCGGGATCTGTTCTTCTTCTACTGTTCATTGTGCTATGCACGTGTGGGTGCATCCGGAGTCTACCAGAGTTATAATTGGTTTGCGTCCCATTTTTGTCTGGATTGTTGAGTCGAGGAGAAGTTCGCGCTTAGAGTTTCGTTTTTGGGGAATCACGTATCTTCTATTCTGTGATAAAACAGGAACTCTAGTTTTATTGGCTCGCGGGTTTGCGCTTACTCGGAGCCTTCGACAAAATCCTCTTTCTCCTCTATCTCTTGTTCATCATCCTCGTTGATTTCTCTAATATGGGCTTTCTTGGGTGCCCGGCAGTTCTTCGAGATGTGGCCCTGTTTACCGCAGTTGTAACACGTTATTTTGGTGTACGTGACTTTCGTCTTCTTTCTGCAGTATTTGGCGATATGTCCGTAAAGGTTGCAATTGTAGCACCTTGGTTTCCCCGTCTGATCGGTGTCTGCCCTTTGTCGTCCTATTTCCATGGGCTGTCCTCTTCCTCCATAGATAACTCCGGTGGTGGTTCTGACATCTCCTCTGGTGATGTCCGTTGCTTCGTAACCTTGTCCTACTGCGAGGATCGTGGTTTTCCATTTGCTGTATGTTGTTGGGACGGAGGTTGTCGGATAACCTACTATGGTTCGAATAATGTCTGCTCGGGTGTGGCGCTTGAGAAGGAATATCGCGTGTGTGTCGTCTGTTCCTGCTTGGGCTCTTAATGCTTCGAATTTGATTAAGAAGTCTGCTGTGTTTTTCTTTCCCTGTTTGAACGTCTCTATTTCTCCTTCTGCTATGGCTTTCCTATTCCCCAAGGAGAATGTGGCTTCTACTTCTTTCGTAAAGTCCTCCCAAGCCGGTGTTTTCTTATTCTGGATGGCTTGTAGTTGCGTGTTGGCGTAAGGACCTGCTAGTCCTCCTTTCATCCTTGCCAAAATGGCTACTATTTTCTGTTCTTCTTCATCTATCTTGTTGAACATTATCCATAAGGATATGGCTCTCCACCAATCGTCAAATTTGGTCCTATCCCCATTGAAATATCCTGGTTCCGGGGCTAGGTTCTTTGGTACGTTGATTTCGTCTGTCATCTCTGGTTCTAACTCTGATTCGCTGTGTTCGTTTTCGTATGTCTCGGCGATTTCTCTATCGGCTGTGGCGTCGGCGACTTCTGTGTCGAATTCGGTTTCAAATAAAGCGGTGTCGATTTCTTCTTCAAACGGAGCTGGTTCTTCGTCTGTACTGTGTTCGGATTCTTCTTCGTAGGTCTCGGCGATATCTATATCGGATGTGTTTTCGGCGACTTCTGTGTCGAATTCGGTTTCAAATAGCGCTGTGCTTTTGTCTACGCTGTGTTCGGATTTCTGCCGTTTAAGGCCTTCAGGGATTTCTGATTCTATTGATCGTTTGGATCCTGTTGCTACGGGTGAACCCTGGATATCTGTTAGTCTCGGAGCTCTCTGTTTTCTCGGTGTTCTCGATGAGCTACTGCTACTCATATACTGTCGTCCTGGTCGGAGGCTATTATTCCAAGCCTAGTTACGAATAGTGGCACCTCTCTTGCAAGGTGAGTTGAATGACACTTTACCAAATGTTACGACCTTAGTCTCTGACTCAGGTTGCAAGCCTTTGGATAAAGGAAAGGAAGTAGAGAAAGGAAGAAGGGATGATACGATTGGTAAAGTGTAAGGAATACATCAAGTATTACTACACTTTATATACTAGTGGTAGAGGCTAATAATAAGGGAGTCGAGTAACGGAGTCAGAGGAGAGGAGTAGAACGAGTCAGGTAGGAGGCACAGCCTCTAGGGTGATACAGGAGATGAAACAAGTATGAGAGTACACGAGGTAACGGGCGCATGATGGGAATGAACGGTCTATGATTCGTAACAGGTTGCACCCCCCTCAAGCCAAAAACCCATTGGTGTTACCTCAGTTTCTATTTCAACAGGACACTCTCTTTCAAAGAACATGTCTGATACTATTCTGCCAAAGCTATATTGTCTATCAAGGCAATGAAGATGCTCAGCAATTCTGTTCACAGCCTTTCCCCCCACAACAAGAGACTCCTTTATAGATTGTGTGTTGTCCCAGTAGCAACATACAGTTACCAACTATGGTTTTATGATCAATCCTGCACTAAGGGAACTTGTGAAATCCTCAATAAAATGCAATGTAGAGCTGCCCTTTGGATCACCAGGGCATTCCATACCTCCCCCACTGGTAGTGTTGAGTCCCTCGTGGGGCTCATGCCCATCAAACTACATCTCTGCAAGTTGGCTGAATGACAAACATCGAGGATTCACACTTTGGACGATGAACATACACTGGCAAGATTGATGAAAGAGTATCACTCTTTTCCCCACTGACTTCACATCAAGAATTTCATGGAGATTCAGAAGAAGAAGACACTTGGAGCTGTGATGGATGTTTCCTGCCCTACCCCCAAGACTCATTATGTAGAATCTTTCAACTCTGTTTCTAAGGCTCTCTGGCCTGGATGTAGGTTACTCGACTGCTTCTCTGCTAATGTATTGTTTATAGGATTCAACTGGGACAACCCCCACCTCTCAAAGATTCCTTGGGATGATGTAACAATGTATGCAACAACAGACCCCAAGTCCATTATCATAGGCATGGATG